>APFE030521898.1:0-21706 GCA_000404065.3 Pinus taeda | reverse complement strand
TCTTAAAAACTCACTTTGAGTCATTTCTAGAAGCTTCTAGAGGGAATCTTGAGCTGGCAAGTTCGCTCCTTGAGGGTTCATGCATCCCATTCCTTAAGGAGCTAACCCCTTGATGTGAGGAGCTTATCCCTTTAAAGGAGGACTTTATCCCTTCAATGGTGGACCTATAACCTCCTTCCCTTGCACTATAAAATGAAGCTTTGGGCTGGTTACTTGGGAGGTTGAAAGCTGAATATTTTTTAGGGTAAATGCTGCTGGAACTTAGTCTTCCTTATTGAGCTTTTGAGAGGAAATATTACATACCATTTTGTCTCATTGGGAGGAGAGTGAGGCTTGTCAAAGTAGAGGAGATTCTTGCTTGGACCCTGGGAAGAGATTGTACAACATCAAGGCACCAAGGTTGTAAAGTTCTTCTTTTTCAAAGTTAATAAAATCAAGTTTTTTATTTTTCTCAATGAGCTATGTTTAATGGTTTATTTCATAGACTCCTTGATCACTATGATGAACATGATTTATTATATTAGCTATGTAGGTGTTCTTTGATGTGTTCTTGTTTGTGTTTGCAGGTTATTAAAAAGGAAACTCTTTGAAGCTATTGGAGCAAGGCTGCCACAAACTAGCATTGGACTTAAGGTAGGGTCTAAAACACCTCTTAGTTTTTATTAATGAATCGTAATATGTTTAGAGGAAAGTAGATTTGATTGTCCTGTTTGTTGCTAGATATCAGTTGATACTAGGGAGATCGGTCTTGTCTGCAAGAACGATTTATCCACTTAACAAGTACTCAAAATTTTTCTTCTATGGCTTGGGTTATCTATTCACCCAACGATGAATTAGTTTCTATGCATGAGATATGCCTTGGTCAAACAATGAAGAACATAGCAAAATATAGTGCAGTCATTGAACTATTATCTAACGCCATCTCATTTGGCATTCAACGTTTGATTGTTAGGTTAGATTCACAACTCATAGTATTACATTTAAACAGTGTCTACACAATAAGAAGTTCATAAATGTTAAGAATGTTTTGAAGGGTCTGTATGTTGGAAAGGTAGTTTGATTACATTGAATATAAACACATTCCAAGAAATTTAAACACATTAACCGATAGCCAACCATGTGTTAAATAGACATTGAAATATTTGTAAGAAAAAACAATATCGTCCATTTATTGAGCACGATAAATTGAAATCAAAAGTAGCAATTTTTCATTAGATAAAGTATGTAGAGAGCATTATAAAAAATATGTCATCCAAGGAGATAAGGCCCCGTGGCCTTTATTATCCAAATATGTTGATACAAAATCAAAATGTAGCCCTAGAAGACTAAGCAGCTAAGCATGATGATGATCCAGTGGATCAAAATAATGCTCAAAATTAAAAATGTGTGGCAAGGATTGAAACTAGAACAAATGGATAGATCTTGATGATATAAATCCAACACGACTCATTTGACCAAAATCTGACATCGGATGCTCCCAAAAACGCATTCTGATCGATTTGGAAAACAACTAAAAATTTTGGAATTTGAGTTGCAAGGATTCCTAGTCAACAATCTGTATTGTTGACTTAACCATGACATGGCATGCTGACTAGATATCCATCGACCAGTGGGTGGTCTAAACTTGGCACATCGAGATTGGTTGTGGCATGGCAAGTTGTAATTAGTTTAAGGCTTGCTGAGTTGGCGAAATGAGTGAGTGCGACATGGGCCAACCAACGGTTGTCGTGTGGCCTCCTAATAAGGAGATAAAATTTGGTTAAGGGGCTAAATATACCTCTAGGGAATCGAACACAGAACCTACCATAGAACAACCAGTGGTCCTACTGCTACACCGACACATGTTTCTTATTAACTATGGCTAACACATTTCTTTTAAACTTAATGGGTCGCACCATTAGAGGTAGGGTCGGGGCTAAGCCCCAACCCTGGTCACTACACCCGAGGAGACCAAGGGGTAGGACCATGGGCCAAGGCTTAACCCCAGCCCCATATTCACGCACCCACATAGAACATAAATACCATAGAGCGATGGTGGAACTAATGAAGGGAGTTTGGAAGGGGGCCAACCCCAAGCACTATGGCCACCAATATGACAACCCATGCATGGAAAGGGAGCCACAACAAAGGTGTAAAGAAATGAAGGCTATCCCGAGGTCACATGGCTGTCAATATGGCCAAGAGCACAAGAGAAAAGGTGCTAACTGGAGGGGGTAGTCCTAAGGGTGCCAACCCAAAGTTGTATGGGTTGCATTGAACCAGGGGCACACACTAGACAGGGGCTAGATAGCAGGCCCAAAACTCACCACCCTACATGGTAATATGGTTGCCACGTGACTAAAATTTTCAGAACTATGGGTTTAATGGCACCCTTAACTATCCTACAATTTCAGCTGTCGAGCGGGAATAGTGCCAAGTTTTGTGTGGCGATTCTACATTTGGGTTATTCTAGCTAAGTTGAGGCCGAGTTGTAGGATGCAGAACTTGGGAAAAGAGAGAAAGAGGAATAACTTTCTCATTTTTTGACCAAATAAGGTACAGAAAGAACCAAAATAGTGGTTTTTTACTATTCTGGAACCATTGGAGCCATTGTATAAGCAATTTGAGCATTGTAACTTGATGTAAACACATATTTTTGAGCACAATGGAAGAGGCCCAAAATTGGAAGCTGGACCAGGAGATGTAACCGAAGAGAGGGATGAACTCCTTTATCATTTGTTGTTTTATGTTTACTGTTATGGTATTGATGGATTCTTTATTTTCTGTAAAATTGAGTTAAAGCATGTTAATTTGTTAAGGAAATTGACATAAATGTTTAAAGAAAATTTTGATCATTACGCTTGAAAATTGTTAGGAAGTCTTCAAGTTTCACATACAGATCAGATGATGATCATGATAGCAGACTATAGCCCCAATCACGTGCCTCTGGTACAAGAGAGGCAAATCATCAGGTCCAGTCTTTGGGATGCCTATAGTTAACCTCTCTAGGTTGTGTTCTAACTCCATCAGTGCCTCTTCCACCTCTAGGTTGGGTGCTGCAATTGATATAGGATGGTTGCCATGCCTGTCAAAACATCGTAGTCCTATTGGTAGAACTGGGCCCACATCTACATATGCATTTCGAATAATTAGCCTTGAAAAACAAAAAACACATAAAAATTACAAATTTAGAGAAAAGCATCAAAATGAGATATTTTTACCTAGTTCACCCCACTCTATCCCCACTAGAAGATCGACATATGGGTCACCCCTGTAATCCATCCTTGCATATGGTAAATCATCGATCAAGATGATTTGTTGACGTAGCCAGACAAAAAACTCATGAGCATATATCACCACTGGACCATTACCCCCGTGATGAGCCATAAGAAAAAACCACCTTAACATCCGTGGATCCCAAGGCCCTACCTCATCCACTAAAATATGTTGTGGCCTGAGTAGTGGAATCCTCTCTAGATCAAAAGAAATCAAAATGGCACCATAATTGAAGTTCTTCAGTCTACCATTATTTTCTCTGGTTAGTTATCCTCTCATGTTAACAACCACTGCCTGACACCAATTAAAGACCATGGATTCCCAACACTCCATGACAGTCTACATCTGGGCCTTTGTTGCCCAGTCAAGGACTACACTGCCACACAATTTTCTAATCATGAAAGCTATGGTCCTCAAGGTCAGGTCCCCAATATCCTGAATATTTATCTTGTCATCCCCATAGTATCGTCTGGAATATACAAAAGTAGTATCTCCACCTGGCCTTTTCCCAAATAAAGAAATATCAATACCTCTACGGGAGAGCCCAGTCAAAAAATATATATCATTGGCATGAATGGTAGCACGATGATCCCCGATCATAAAGCAATGATCTTAGACATCCCAAGTTCTCACCAATCATGTTATGAGCTCTACTTGAGCTTTCATTCCTAGAATTATCCAATACTTGTAGAGGTCGCAATTTCTCAAAGCCTACATAGTCGCCAAATCATTCAAAGCTACTGAATCTTGGTGTTGATGTTCTCTCTCCCTTCATTCCATGTTTGAATGGTAAAATTATCCAAAAATAACATCTAAAAGAGTTACAACAATCTTTGAAACAAGTTGTGGATTTTTTGGGGTGGAATTTTCACGTTTTCAAAACCCTCAGCACTTGCACTATCGCTTTTTGGTAAACAAAGTGCAGCTGCATGGATACTCAAGAGAGTTTTTGCATAGTCAACGTTTCTCAATACACAAAAAAAATTCCAGCCTTCGCGGACCCGATGAAAAGTTCTTGCGCAAGGACAAGGACGCATTTTTAAACATAGCACACCCCCCCCCCCCCAAAGATTAAATGAAGACCTAAAATTGAAATGTAAGTAGATGAAAATGGAGATATTGAAGAGATCTCTTACTTAGAGGAAACACTTCATGATTTCGTCCATTGATTTGCTTACAATTGGCCTCGGAAGTTTGGTGGTAAAAAGCCCTCTTTCTGCTCTCCAACTGATTAAAAACAAATGGTAAAAGTAAAGTTACTTTTTTGAACTTTTATAAGTTTTTAGGTGATTAAAATATTATTTTTATGTCCAAGACCTTTTAAAAGTCAAATTGTTTTAGTGTTTTTAACCTAATGTCAAGTAGTTATGATAATTCATTGAGTTTAATGTACATAACAAGTTACAATGTTTAAAAATGGATCATTTTGACCTAGAGTCCTCTTTTAAGCCATTTTCAGACTCTCAAAACATGAAAAGATTGTCGAGCACTTGGTTGTTCTAACTCATAAAAGTAAATGAACAACCATCCACTCAATATAAGTTTACCCCTTTTATGGACTTCACAGGACTATTTACGAAAAAGATATACGTTGACTTATTATGGTCAATAGAGTTCTCTCCTACATTATTTTATCCTTTTTCAGGCTTGAGGGACTAAATTTATGAAAAGGAACATTGTGAACTTTGCTTATGTTTTGCTCATGACTCCCTAAAACTGAAAAACACCGAGCTTTACTTTCTCTAGGCTTGTTAAAATTTTACGGTAAAAGAGCTGAATGAATTTCCTTTTCATGTCTTTTCAAGCTATTTAAACATGAAAATGACATCAAGTTACTCCTTTACTAGACTCGTTAAAATTGAATAGTATAGGACTTGTTAAGCATAATAAGACCGAACCACTCCTTCTTCGAGTTCATTAAAAATACTTCAGAGGACTCATCCAAAGGATGAGCTTAGAGGACAAGCATATGTTATCCTCCTCAATCCTGTAAAAAATAAAGAGGTACTCTCCAGTAATGGTGGGGGGGAAATGGGAAAAGGTATTCATTTTACATCCATTATAAAGGCAGTATGTCACTCTTGAACATGACACTCCGTCACACTTATGTCAACATTGCGAAATCCATTTTTCTCACAGTTAAAAGGACCCCATTGAAATTTTTCAGTTGCTTTTGAGGATTATCGTTGAGTCAAATGCTGCCAAGTCAATTGTTGTGTCATTATGTGTTCAAGAGAAGTTCAACCTCAGTTCATATTCCTTTGCAAATTTTAGACTGTAGTCACGTTGTCCATCCCTAAATCAGTCCTTGCTACTATTCTTCAAAACTTGACATTGTGTTTTGTGTCATAGAATTTTCTGCAATGGGTTGCTTCCTATTGACTTCAGCTGATTATCTAAGAAGTTGATATAGAAACCTTCAGTATCTTGGAGCATGTATGCCTTAATGGTAGCTTTCTTGCTTTCGACGACAATTTCTCATCATTGGCCTTTGATTGAATGATTGTATGAGTGTTTGACTTTAGTTCATATTTTCACACTCTATAGATTGTATTGGGAGTACCTTCAGAGAAATTGTTATTATTGGTAGTTTCTCTCGCACCTGTTAACGATTCACATCATTGACCGGTAATCAAGTGGTTTCTTCCATGTTATACTTCGAGACATTAACTCGAATGGCTAGATTCGTATGATGGATCGGGAAATGGAGATCAAGACTCTAGATCTGGTTTCATCAATCCAAGTTGTGAGGAGTTATATATTCATGATTATGTAGGAAAATTCATAGTTGATAGTTGCGTCCATACTGTGTATACTATGGATTTGATTCTCGAGTTTTTCCGTACTTGTTCATTTTGTTAGTTTTAATCTAAGTATGGAAATTCCTACCTCAATTATGATTATGTATTGCATTGTAATATTTGAATGTTTCTTGCAAGTTTCCAACCATTGTCTCTGATCCAATATTTGGCATGATAAAGCACTTCAATATTGAAAAACGTATTTTTCAGAATTCACACTTTAGGGGGAAATTTGTTACATGTCATTTTGTCACCATGACACTTGACCGTTAGAATGGATCTCTCACCATCCATAAACATATTCCATTACACTACCTTAGAAGTCAAACAATAAAAAACCCTTGAAGAAGATGTGAATTTCAGGTAAAATGGATTAATGAATTGTTAAGTGTGACTTGCACGCTTTTCCTAGTAAGTTTTTGTGCATTTGTAGTTTCTATCCCTGATAACTGTGCAGAAATACACTCTTTCTTCCACTATAGACCGCACAGGTAAATCAAAGAAAAGTAAAAATAAAAAGCGAATTCCAGAAGCATTGTTGGTCGAATATATCCCAACTAAAATCTTCTAGGTCATATCTATTCGAGTCATACCCCTTAGGTCATGGATCTAATTCCCTTTCATCATGGAACCATAATCCCCCAATTTTAGGATCTCATTCTTCTCTTTTGGATCTGAAAATTCTTCCTCTTCGGCTATAAATTGAATAGAGGATAGAGCAATTAGGAGGTTAAAAAAAGATAGACTTATCTTGTTTGATTTAGATTGGAGGGCTTATCAACTAAGGAGAGGTTTAGAGGTATTTGGGAGGAATCTCATGACATCAAAGAAAAGGTTTTAAGACTCTTCTTTATCCTTGAAATAATACAAATGAATCCTTTTCCCCATTGTATTGTCTTATTGAAATGATGAATGGTTTATGATTATTTTGATATTTAGTAAGATAATCTCAATTTCTAATCTCCTTGATCATTAGATTAAGCTTGTTTGAATTGTTATGATTTCATATGCCTTTGATCTCTTTTATCTCTATGATTGGAGTTCTTTTTGAGCATTTGGAAGCTTCATCGAGACAAAGCAAGGATATTCATCAAGCATTTTGCAAATATGTAAGAGGCTTATTCTCCTACTCTTGTATTTACAATTCTAATAGAATAAGCTTAAGGAAAGAGTCATTCAATTTCCTATTTGTTTCTAGTTTTCTTTACAATATAGGGAGATTTCTCTTGTTAGCAAGAGAGATTTATCCTTTGTAACACATTCTTGTTGCAGGATCTAACATGTAGGAAATAAACATGCTCAAAGGAAAATTGGAAAATTCATTTGCAATGAAGGATTTGGGTGTTGCAAAACAAATCCTTGGTATGAGAATAACTAGAGATAGGAAAAATCGCAAAATTAACATTGTGTGAGTGTGAGTACATAGAAAAAGTGTTGGAAAGATTTAATATGTAGAATGTAGAACCAGTTAGTACACCTTTGGCTAGCCATATCAAGCTAAGTAAGGAGATGTGTCCCAAGACTTAGGAAGAGATAGATTATGTGTAAAGTTCCATATGCATCAATAGTTGGAAACTTAATGTATGCAATGGTCTACACAAGGCCTAATATTGCACATGCAGTGGGAGTTGTAAGAAAGTATACAAAAAATCTAGGAAAAGAGCATTGGATGGTAGTAAAGTGGATTCTCAGGTATTTCAGAGGTACCACAAATCAAGCATTATGTTTTGGTGGTCCAAACATTTCTCTATAGGGATATGTTGATGAAGATATGGCAGATGATAAAGATAACATGAGGAGCACCATAGGGTATGTGTTTACTATAGGTGGAACAACTGCCAATTGGGTTTCAAAATTGAAAAAAATTGTTGCACTTTGAACATCAGAAGCATAGTATGTTGCTGCTACAGAGACTAGTAAAGAAATGATTTGGTTACAAAGGTTAATGGATGAATTAGGCAAGGAGCAGGAAATGGGCAGGTTATACAGTGACAACTAGAGTTCCATTCATCTTGCAAAGAACTCAACATTTCATTCCAAGACTAAACATACACAAATCAAGTACCATTTCATATGGTTAGTGTTGGAGGATGGATAGTTGAAGCTAGAAAAGACACACACTAGCTAGAATTCTGGAGATATGTTAATAAAATTTGAAAGCAAGGAGAAACTGAGATTCTGCTCAATTTCAATTGGTCTTCAAGTATGATGGTGGAGATGAGAAAACCTCAGGTCCAAGTCGATTCATTGTCCAATAAGTAAGGAAACGACAAAGTTTATATAATCAGTTTCCAAGTGGGAGATTGTTAGGTGTAGAGCCTGCTTATTTTCCTAATTGTTCAGAGGTTTTTTGTTTCAGCCGCGTTGGATCCCTGATCCTAACGGGGCATAAAAATCGCTCGTTTAATCACTGTTAGGGGGGTCCAAGGGGGGACGACGATGAAATTTATGAGCCCCCCCAACCTCGAAGCTAAAAATAGATGAAAAAATTCTTTGTAAAGTATTGTAATTTCATAGTCAATATGGGTCGTTCATTTTGCGGATGACCGAAAATAGAAGTTATGTTAACTTAGGTTTTTTTCCCCAGAAGGAAACCCTCAGTTTATATGAGGGAATTGTATTACGGCTGTAGATTATTAATCTAAGCGAGAGAGAGAGAGAGAGAGAGAGAGAGAGAGAGAGAGAGAGGAAGATGTGTGAGAGTGAAGAGGAGATTACAACGATTTTTCTCTAGGTTGTATCTCTTCATTTTGTTGGATAATATAAAAGGAATGATTGGTTATTTCTCTGTGGACATAGTGCAAATTGGGTGAGCCACATATATATGTGTCTCTCTTATTTTGTGTGTTTCTGTATGTTTGTTTCTGCAATATTTTGTATATTTCATTACTTTGTTAATTAATTTCTAACATACATCCTAATCTTTAGCCAGAGTTGGGAAGAGCACATACACCATATCTGACAGGTCCTCCAAACCCTGCAACAACACAAATTGTTGCCAATTTGGAGAAATTCACTTTTGATATGACCTAGGTTCAACATTTTGGGTACATAATTGATGAGCAGGTTTTGGATGTGGACCCAGCGAAGATACAAGTTATTCGGGATTGGTCAATCCCAACCATTCTAACAAAGCTCTGTAACTTTCTAGGACTTGCCAATTTCTATCACAAGTTCATGTTGGGATTCTCTCATATCACTTAGTGTTTGAGTCAAGTCACCAAGGGTGGAGTGAAATAAAATTTCTTTTGGCCCAATTCCCAACAAGGGTGTTTTATGAGTTAAAGAATCGCCTATTCTCTACACCAGTGCTCACATTACCATACCAACAATAATCATTTGAAATGGAGACAGATGCCTCCATCTATGGAGTTGGTGCAGTTCTTACCTAGTAAGGGCATCCAGTGGCATATCACAGTGAGACACTTTCATATACAGTCTGAAAGTATCCCACCTAGGACAAGGAGATATATTCCATTATACAAGTTTGTTGACAATTGAAGCATTACATTCTGGGGAAGGAAATGGTCATTCACACAGACCACCGACCCTTGTAGTTCATACAAACACAAACAATTTTTCAGAATGATCGCCATAAAAAATGGTCCACATATATACAACAGTTCCATTTAAAAATTAAGTACAAGAAGTGAAGCACCAATAATGTTGTAGACTGCCTCAACCGATCGCTGGTTATGGCACAAACCACTATGTTTGACTCCCGTGGACACGAAACTTTGGGATAACTGCATATTTACAAGAGTGATCTAGAATTTAGTACCACATACCAAATTCTCCTATAAGGTAAGAAGGTCCTCGATTTTGACCTCTACGACACACTATTATGTCACCTGGGACACATGTGTGTTCCTTCAAGCGAGCATGCCAAGATGAGTTAGGAGGAACACTACAGTTGGATCATTGGAAATCTTGGGGTAGAAAAGAGAGTGGCAATGTTGCAAAAGTATTTTTATTAGTCAAACCTTCAAAAGGATGTTCAGAAGTAGACCAGATCCTACACTGTTTGCATAATTTCCAAACCTACAATCAAGAAGAAAGGCCTGTATACTCCTTTGTCAACACCTAATCGGCCCTAGGAATCCATCTACATGGATTACGTGTTGAACCTTCCTTCTACAAAGCATGGCAATGACTATGTGTTCATGGTCGTCTACATATTCTCTAAGATGGCCATTATGGTGGCCTCCAAGAAGAGTATCATAGCAGAATCCATTGCCAAACTCTTCTTTGAACAAGTATGGGTACACTTTGGGATCCCACAATCCATTATCTTATATCAGGATAGTTGGTCCTTAATTGAATTTTAGTCAAGCCTATGGTCGTTATTGGATACCCAGCTTACTAAGTCCATGACCTTCCACCCCCAAATTGATGGCCAAACAGAGGTCGTCAACAAGATGATCAGGCACATCTTGTGCATGTACAAGTCAAAGCACCCACGCACATGGGATGAGATCCTCCCCTATGTCCAATGTAGATACAAAAGCACTTTCCATAGCTCAACTGGACACAACCCCTTTTAGGTGGGATTCGGATTCAAACAACTATGTCCCATTGATGTTTACATACCATTTGCAACTACTCAAATGGATTCATCTCATGTCCAGTTAAAAGTTGGCAGGGCTAACAATTTCATTGAGAGAATCTAACATATTCGCCAGCAGGTCCATGGCATATTGGACAGAGAAAATGCTAAGTATAAAAAACTCCATGATCAACATCGAGTGCCACACAAGTTCTAGGTGGGTGATAAATCTTGGTTACATTTGTAGAAGGAACACCTTGTTGGGGCCCACCGCAAGCTTCACCCACTTCGATATGGGCGTTACGCCATCACTAAGGCTATAGGGGAAAATTATTTTGAGCTTAACATTCCACCGTTCCTTTGCCTTCACTAAGTATTCAATGTGGATTGGTTGCAACGATACTTTCCGTCATTATTGGACACATCTGACATTACTGAGCAACTGAAAAAAATAGCTCAACCCAATTTGTATCAATTAGGCCACAAATTATAGTATCATTGACTCACATATCAAGAAAACTTGCTAGCAGAGGATCCAACTATATTGAGTTGTCAAAGTAGGCCAACTCCTTCACCAGGGAAAGTGGCTCACTAGGGACTAGGTTCAACAAAAATTTCCTCACCTCATGGAGGCTCTCCACACAATGGGGACCATTGCTTCCTAAGGGGGGAGGATTATTCCGGGTGGATATTGGTGGCCACCCACCTATTCCACCTATACCTCCAATCGGTTTCATCAGTTTCCTTGATTATAGCACCTTTTACCTTTTTTTAGCAATTCTTTAGTTCCTAAACTTCCGGAACTGTTTTGACCCCCTAAACGATATTTTTTTTAGGTATGCAACAGGCCCATAGCTATAAGAAGGGGCCTATTGCAAATATTGTAGTACCTGGAGAGACATTTCTAGTGAGGTATCATACGCACCAAACTGACATCATATGACCAAGTTACGACCCTCGGAAGTTTGTTTCCCAACTAACCCTAATGGGGCCCACAAACTCTTGGTGTTCCATCTCCTAGGGTTAGGGTTTTTGTTGCTTAGGGTTTCCCTTTGTTGCTCAATAATAAAAAAGGCCCTTTAACCTCATTGTAACACAGTTCATAGGCATGTAGTTGCCACACCTCTTCTCATATATAAGCTAACATTGCTCGAGCTAGTTTATTTCCATCCTACATTGAAGCATCTTTTAGTTCTTTGATATTAATAAAATGAAGATTTATTTTTGTTGCATCTCTCTGTTTATGTTTATATATGTATTCTGTTGTGTTCCTCCATAAGCCAATATAATTTTTATGTTATAAATATCCCGAGTGGTGTTTGGGAGCCTAATTTGTGACTATGGGGCTGGTTATAAAGAGAGAGAGACAATGATAATTCATAGCTAAAAACTCGTTTATAATTC
Organism: Pinus taeda; assembly: GCA_000404065.3. Lineage (NCBI taxonomy): Eukaryota > Viridiplantae > Streptophyta > Pinopsida > Pinales > Pinaceae > Pinus > Pinus taeda. The sequence continues at coordinate 9,700 of APFE030521898.1, read as the reverse complement.
AAGTTTTTGAGAGAGACAGATAGATATGAGATGAAAGTAAGCCAACAAAGAATTCCAAGAAGGAAATCGTTTCTAGTGGGTTCGTTTATTCAATTGGGTCGGTTGGGGTTGGTCGAAAGGGTTGGTCAAAAGGGAGTCAGTGGGTGGACTGCTAAAGTCTCATCAAGCTTGAAGGTCAACTCCGATATTATTAGTGTTTATACTATTTCTAGAAGAAAATGCATGATACCTACATTGATCTTTGAAGCAACAGAACCATCGACCTATTATAAGAGTGATTGATCAGAAGGAGATGAAAAAACACAATGTAACAATCTATGCTTCTTTAATAAAACTAGTAATTTCTATGTTGGTATTCTACTTACACATCTAGTGCGAATTGCATACACCTTATTTGAAGAAAAGTAGGCCAGTATTCTTCCAACCTTGATTGGGTTGACAGCCACATGGTGTTTTCTGTATGCATACACTCTAGTGAGATGATTTTCCACTGATATGCCTGCGCAAGTAGGTGATATAAGTTGTAGAGCCTTAAAACCATTCATAATGATCCTCTACTTGATGTTGATAAAGAATCCCATCAAGAGGCAAAAAATAATCAAATCACTGAAGTTGAGGTTGATTCAATGCCTAGTGCGAGAGCGGATTTGCATGGAGATGCAGAAGTGCATTCTGCACTTCCAAAACATGTCATCAAACCTTGGGAAGAGGTTGTCAACAAAAAGAATATAATCAATCTTGTATATGACAAGGATTTTTCCTTTCACATTCCAAATTACACAAAGCCCATAAAATTTTAGAGTGTTGAATTTCTTCACGATAACTCTTTTTCACATTCTCCTCTTCCGCAACATGAACAAATTGTCAAATTCCAACATTATAATCGAGTTGGCCATGTGAAAGGTGATTGTTTTGATATTCACCCATGTGAGCATTTTCATAAAATTACTCATCATCCAAACAAATGCTTTAGAAATAAGCGTCCTGCAAGGCCGAAGATTCATCTTGGATGGATTGCTTCTTGGTAATGGACTTCAACAACCAAGCAGATATTTTGGTCATATCACAGAATTTGTTCTTGTGTTTAAAAAGACTTACAGTTGATATTTCTTCATCTTCAAGCTTCAAAGATATAGCAAGTGAGCCTCAACGATAACTTGAGCGTGTTGCTTGAGCTTAGAGCTAGAGTCAACCATACATAGATTTAGAGTTGCAGCTAGAGACAGAGAAATGCCCCATGAGCATGTATTTAGTTGGTGGCCATCCTTAAACCACCATAGGTTGAGACCTCAATGCTATCCCTTTTAGAGCACTTCCTTTAGTAGAAGATTTCAGCTTCTAACCATATTTAGAATTTTCCAAGAATGCTCCAAGAATTCCAGGTTGAGACCTCAATGATCTCCCTTTTCGGAGCACTTCCTCTAGTCAAACACTTCAACTTGTAGCCAACTTTGGAACTATTCCAAGAATTTTGCTAAGCATTCTAGTGTTAATGGTCAACCTTAAACCACCACCGGTTGAGACCTCAAGTTCTCCCACCCTATATCATTATTTTAAAGAGCACATTCAGCCAATTATTGCCATGAATTTTTGCATTTTTATATTTGAACTCTCTTCTTGGAGTCATATACACCCCTTTAGATTAAGGGGGGAATGTTGGACACCTAACTCGCTAAGGGTTATACTATGGAGTATGAAGAGTCATTAGAGATTAAGAGACCACTTGGAATATGAAAGCCAAGGGTCATTAAACAATATATAAAAATGTATATCTTTGTGAATAAAATGCATTCAACGATTATCTAAATTATGTCAACATTTTCATGTGTGTTTAACAAATATTAATCCTAGGGCTTATAATATTAATCTTAGGGTTTAAACTATTAATCCTAGGGTTTGTATATTAATCTTAGGGTTTACAATATTAGTATTAGGATTTAATATTAATCTTTGGGCTTATATTATTAATATTAGAGTTTATAATTCTTGGGTTTAATATATTAAACTTAGAGTTTAATATATTAATCTTAGGTTTTATAATAATAATAATAAATATATTATTATAGTTATTATATTAATTAAGATCAATACCATACTAATTTTAATCTCTACCATATATACTTATTGGTGTGATATATATATATATATATATATATATATATATATATATATATATATATATATATATAGTTTGATGATCCAAATGATAAGAGCATTAAAGATATAATAGTGTATGCTTTGTAAACTCATACAGTAATTTATGGTAATTTGTGGCTTAACCATGACTTTAAAATTAGATAATATAATAATCAACCACATTATTAATATAATATGCTAATAAAATATAATATTAAAAAAAATTTCTTTTAATAATAAAATATAAAATTTTACAAATTATTATATGCTATTTTCATTCCAACCATCTTACATACATAATAATTTAGAAAATCCAAACTTATAATCAAAATTTTGCTCCATCAATATATATTAAAAACGAAACAAAGCATAATTACGATAGAATAAAATTATATTTTGAGTTTTTTATTTAAAAAATAATACTGAAAAGCTTTACTAATTAAGAGTTATTGTCATCATTATTTCAGTAAATGGATAAGAATATCCCATTGTAGAGAGCCTTGGATATCGTCTCCATCCTTATCCATATTGTTGGCATACTTATTTCATACTTATTTCTGCCTTATTGGTTGAGGGAATCTATTTGGTACGTATTTCGCTCCGCTTTCAAAGCGCATTATAAGGAGGAAGTTAGCCCTATCCTACAACATCACATCGCTCTAATCTAACCTTCACTGCACCTGGTTGGCGGTGAAGCAAAATGTCGACCTCGTTGCAGCTCCAGCGCCGTTTGTTCAATACCGTCACTGCCATTATATTGGCAACTCTTTGTTTAAATTGCAGATGCTTCACCACTGTTGCTGGACAGCCGCAATCTGCGGTAGCAGACCTGCAGGCGCTGTTGCAGTTCAAAGTCGGCATTAGCGAGGATCCCTCCGGTCGTTTGCTGTCATGGAAGGGCACCAACTACTGCCAGTGGCCAGGGGTGTCGTGCAATAGGAAAACCGGACGCGTCGTGGGGCTTGTGCTGCCGGGACTCACATTCGGTAATTCAGGGGATTCCTATATGAAGGGCATAATCTCGGAGTCGTTGGGAGATCTTGAGTTTCTTGAAACATTGGAACTGTCGGACCTGCAAGGACTCGCTGGTTCCATTCCATCGTCGCTCGGGAATCTGACGAATCTGAGAACGCTCCGTCTCTTTTCCAATATGCTCAGTGGTTCCATCCCTCCGTCTTTAGGAAATCTCCACAATCTTCAGGAGTTGGATCTGTCGGTCAACGACCTCACCGGTGAGATTCCGATTACTTTTGGGGATCTCTCGAATCTGAGGATTCTGAAACTCTTCACCAACAATCTGACGGGTTCTATTCCGGCCTCCATAACCCGTCTCAGCAAGCTCAACACTCTGGATCTCCATGAGAACCTTTTCAGTGGTTTCATTCATCCATCTGTGGGAAAATTACGTTCTCTGCAGTGGTTGGATTTGTCTGACAATGGTCTCACGGGGTTAATACCTCGTTCCATCGGTCAGTTATCGAGTCTGACTACCCTGCTCCTCCAGCAAAACAAACTCAGGGGCTACATCCCGGATACCATAGGAAATGTCAAGTCACTGGTATTTCTTCGTCTGCAGGAAAATGAATTAAGTGGAGTTCTGCCATCTTCTATAGGACGTCTGGTCAATCTGAAGGGCATTTCGTTAAGCAATAACAATTTCAGCGGTCCCTTTCCGCCTTCGTGGTCTAAATTCCCGGAGCTTTCGGAGCTGTTCCTAGACAATAACAAGCTATCGGGTCCTATTCCAGGGTCTATAGGAAAGTTATCTTACCTTAATTCTCTCTATCTCTCTCACAACAATTTCTTGGGGACCCTTCCAGAGGAGATATCAGAGCTTTCTAATCTGGAAAAACTGGATGTCTCATTCAATAATTTAAAGCTTGTGAGTGTGCCCACAGTGCTCGCGAAGCTCGGTGGATTAGTTGAAATTTCCCTCGCTGGTTGCGGCATCGAGGGAAGCATTCCCGATTGGTTATCGACAGCGACAGCGAATCTTTCTCTGCTTGACTTGTCCAGCAACAGTCTCACAGGCACCATACCGCCATGGTTGGGCACCTTGAGGAACTTAAATTCGCTCAACTTGTCAAACAACGCATTGACATCCACGATTCCAGCCATAGGCAACCTGCAATATCTGGGCACTCTGGATCTGCATTCAAACGACCTGACGGGGACCATTGATCCCATATTTTCTATCAAGCCCGCTTATCCCGGAGGAAGTTTAAAGATCGTCGACCTGTCCTACAATAGATTCACGGGCGCAATACCAGTGATTGCAGGCGATCAGAATAGCATAGAACAGCTGATTCTGTCACACAATTCTCTAACTGGAGAAATTCCTCCCCCACTCGGTAATGTAAACCCATTGGTGGTTCTGGATCTCAGCTCCAATACACTGTCCGGCCCCATACCCAATTCGTTTCTAAATCTCACGTCTCTGGTGCAACTGAACGTGTCGCAGAATTCTCTGTCAGGGAGGATTCCAGTGGGGGGCTTGCTTCAGAAATTTCCACCTTCTTCATACGCTGATAACGAGCGGCTATGTGGAAATCCTCTTCGTCGTTGCTGATTAATGGAGACTTGAACCAATGCCATGCTGCCGGCGTCTCTTTCTTTGTGCTTTCTGGTGCGTGCAACCACTGGTGGCGCTGCCGCCGTTTTGTATTTAGAAAGTTGTTAGTGTTTTCTCGTTATCGTGCCGCCACTGATGGCGCTGCCGAGACTTTGAATAGTTAGGACGGGTGAAGAAATGAAGTCTTCACTCGCATTCTTCAACTCTCAGATATTATGCAAAAATATTGAATTTGTTCAACGCTTATGAGTACATAAAGGCATGCCATTGCATCCAGCAAAGTCTCTGTGAATTTTATTTCCCTACTGGGTTTCTTTCTCATATTGCCCTCATGGTACATTTAAATTGAATAACCTGATAAGAATAAATTCAATTGTTGATATATGATTATAGTGATCCAAATAATTTTTTATTAATTATTTGTAAATGATTATAATCAACCTATTTATCTGTCATTTTGAGTTTGAAAAGAGGAGTGGAAATAAAAAACTGAAAAACTATTAAAAAAATCTTGGATTTCATCATTTAAATTATAATACTATTAAGGAAAAACTTCACTTTACTTAATCTACACCATATATTTTTATGAATATAAATTACAAAGGCTTTATAATAATTTTAGATGAATTAAATCTTAAATTTTTATTATAAAATAAGATTATTTATTAAAAATATAGTTGTTTTTATGAGATTTTTTTAAATATTTTTGGTAAGTATTTTTAATTTAATTTTTCGAAAATTTGATAAATGTTGAAATCACAAGTTTGATAAATAACCCCTACATAATCAAAATACCCTAAAAGTCAAAAAATTAATTTAAATCATACAAATCAAAATTTATCTTTTTTCCAACTAAATTCTAATACCAAAAATCCGAAAATTCACCATAAAAACAACTCCATTATAAAATCCTATTACAAAAATAAATTCACTAAAGATAATATATGGCCTTGCAGGATACATTTATGCTTGAGGAAAACTGAAGAACGTTTATAATGGAGGAAAAATGGAGAATGGGATAAGAATACAGAATTTTGAATGAAATATACTAGCCCTTAGCCCTTGCATTGTCTTGGGAGGCTCGTAAAGATACTTGCTATTTTATGTAAAGATGTTAGTAATATTAATTTTATTTTCTTCAAAGCAAAGGATGATCGGACTTCACCATTGTGTACAATAAAAACGAAAGGGGAAATACAATTCTCAACATTCCTCCATAGACAATTCAGTCCGGTTGAAAGAAAGGAACGATACTAATTGTAATTGAAATTTGTTTAAAATAATAAAAATTGACCTTTACTATGTGTAATAGTATGTTGTTATGTGATTTTCATGGTGTAATACTGTTGTTATATGATTTTCATTTTGTTCTTGTCCAGTGGGCAAGGAAAAACAAAAAAAATAATATTATTTAAAAAATAATTATTTATATATAAATTTAAAATTAAAAATATGTTAATAATTTGTTGAAATGTGTAATTTCATTTTATATTAATAAGTTGTTTATTTTAGATATATTTTGAAATTGATATTAATAAGTATATGGTTTAATATTTATCCATAATATTTTTTATTTTAATTGTTTTATCAGTACATATTTAAAGTAATTTATTTTATTTTATTTTTTTGAAAATAATTTTTTTTTTAAGTTTCCATTACAAGGATTTGATATTTCTTTTTGGTCCAATAAATTTAGAGTTCAGATGGGTTGCATCATGAGAAGGGCTTTTTGTACTATAATAGGAAGGAGACATGTAATTCATTTTTTTATTGATCATGGAGTTAAGACATAGCACTTACAAAAAAAACTATCATTGCTATGACGGATCTACAATTATTTAACTTCTAGATATCCATGCCAAAACTTTAGATCATTATTATATGTATATGCATATCTTTTAGATAAATGTTCTTATTTGCAATTTATTAAATAAAGTAGAAGACTTCAACTTATAATATGATCAATATTTCCACTTCCAAGATTACACCTTTATTAAAGTGCAATAATATTTATTTCTGCAGATGATCAATATGTCTGAAATGCATAAAGCTGTAATCTTATAATATTTATTAAATTGCAATTCACTTGCAATTTAGTTAATAAAGTAGAAGACTTTAGCTTATAATATGTATTGTGGAAATGGTTTATGGTTTCTTATTGTCTGTCAAGTGTTTATAATACTAGTGTAGCACCCATATTGTTATTATTGTGCCCCATAGAAGCCCATTATTGTTATTGTTGAGCCCTTACATTATTATTGTTTTGTAGGCCCTAACTATATTTTGACCCTTTGGACTCCTATATATACCAAGGAGGTTTTTTCATTTTAATCAATTAAGAATTGTTCATATGTGATGTAAAAAGAGGTTTCCCCCTCAAATTGACTTATTATGAAGTCGTTGATTTGCCTTTTCTTATGTTTCTGTGTTTTTTTTGTTTGGATACATAACATTTGGTATCAAAGCTCTTAATCCTAAGGTTTTGTTGCTTCAAACAAGTTATCGAGGAGCTTTCGCTATATTGTTTTTGTGAGGCTTCAAACTGTGAAATTTCTACGAAGTGGAGGCAAAATCTTGATGAACATATGGTTACAATTTCAACATTTGGTTCACTATATTCCAGAGATATGGTCCAAGGAATTTAGTATTTTTGTATGCTCCAAAATTCAGTCTCAAACAAGTGCCCTGGGAAAGAATGTCACAACTCTCTCTTCGAGGACTGGATTTGAATTTCATTGAAAGTGACCAAAAGTGCCCAAATTGAGGTTTTTCTGGGTAGGAGTTTTAGGGCTAAAATAGTGGAACATGGCATCCCATATAATTTCTCCCTATTGAACCAATCCATAATCAAGTCATTGTGGTAGATTTGTCATAACTTTACCTTGAACAATCCAATCCTGGCACGTCTTGTGATGTTTGAAGTAAGACACAAAGAGATACCTTAGGATTCAATTTCAAATGTTGGGAGGCAAAAATCACATAGATCCAATAGTTTCAATGTTAGCCAAATCGACAGGCTCAAAATCAAGCTCTTAAAACATGTGTATTTTTAAATTTGCATAATTTTTGTTTAAAAAATCAGTTTGAAGTGATGCAAAGAGAATAGTGAACCATAATGTTTAATTGGTTCCAAAATGCCTCCCAAACAAAAAAAATCTACACCCACTAAGCCATCAAAAATATCTACTATGATACATGAAGAAGAAGAAATGCAATACTATATATCAAAATTACGAGACCAAGTACAACAAAGAGAAACCAAAGATGAATTGAAAATGGCGATGAGTGGTTTAAAAGTATAAATAAAAGAATACATAAAAGGGGAAACAGAATGTTCAAAATCAAACATGAAAGAAGACGTAAAATGGGACATGAAAGTTTTACAAGCAGACATGAAAGGTTGGAAGGAAGGTTTGACAAAGTCACTATAAGAAAGGCTTCCTAGTGGTGATAAGGTATTCCATGAAACTCATGATGATAACAAAAGTAATGACAACCATGATTATAGAGACTATTACTTTTGGTTGAAGACCAACCATATTCCAAAGATCAATATGAGGAACGTTTGTGGCAAGGAACTAGTAACATGGATACAACAAATGGAGTATTTCTTTCATCTACACAACATACAACACACACAAAAAAATATGCATTGCATCTTTATATTTAGAACCAATTTTTGTGGTATCGATAAGTTTTTTCTCATAAATCATTTGTCACTTGGATGATTTTTATGGAAGAATTGATAGCACAATATGACGATACAAAGAGCAACACCTTCTTTAGTCATAAATATGAAACGAAAGGGTTCAATTGGGGGCCGCATTGAGGGCTTCCAAAGATTGAATATCAAGGTACCTGATATTCCAGAGGAGCATCTCAGTGATATCTTCACAGGAACTTTAAAAGATAACATCCAACATGAGGTTTTCCTTTGGGAACCTTAGTAATTAGAGAATGCATTTAGGGTGGAAATATAAGTTGAAATAAAAAAATGGAAACAAGGAGGTCTACCACTCAAAACTATAAATATGGAATTTTTGTTGCTTCTAGCCTCCCACAAACTACAAGGTTGACACCACAATAGCTGGATGAAAAAAAGAAAAACATAATTGCTATAGTTGTGATAGAAATTACACTAAAGGTCACAAGTGTGTTGAGAATAAATGATTTTACATAGATTGTGAAGAAAAGGAAGAAAAGGAGCAAGAAACATAAAAATAGTATATACACCAAGAACTAATGCCAAGGGTTAAGGAAGAACCAATTTATTTATTCTAAAAAGTTAGATAAATAATTCTCATTAATATTAATATTAATATAATGGTAAGTATTAATATTATTAATAATATATTGGTAAAATATGGTTTTTAAGGTAAATATATATTATTAAGACCTTATAATATGAATAAATGGATATATAAATAAAATAAGAATCGAATTAAGTTCTAGATTAAAAATAATGGGTATATAATAGTGATATTTACCATTATATTCTAATTGTTTAGATAAATAATATTTATTAATAATATTAAGGGTAAATAAATATATATAATGGTAATTAAATATATTAATATTAATAATATTAATATATTTATGGTCTTCTCTAAATGAGACCAGTAATCATGATAACTGTGGAATTTTATTACACAAAATTTTTTCATAGTTATGCGTGAAATATAGTTAGGAAATTATATATATATACTATATATATATATATATATATATATTTATATTAATATAATGGTAAGTATTAGTATTATTAATAATATATTGGTTAAATATGGCTTTTAAGGTAAATATATATTATGAAGACCTTATAATATGAATAAATAGATAAATATATAAATAAAATAAGAATTTAATTAAGTTCTAGATTAAAAATAATGGGTATATAATAGTGATATTTACCATTATATTCTAATTATTTAAATAAATAATATTTATTAATAATATTAATATTATATAAGGGTAAATAAATATATATAATGG
>APFE030521890.1:34951-66810 GCA_000404065.3 Pinus taeda | reverse complement strand
TTCATTATTTCTTTTTAAGATGAAACAAAGTATGAAGTATTTGAGTTTTTTCCAGAGGTCAAGTGGGTATAAAAAACGTGATTGACAATGGTTGATAGCTAAAGTGGAGAAAGACATTAAACACTGGATACACTAGGTAGTTGCATAGGGGAGATCTAAAGGTATAACTAATTCTAAAAGCAATTCCAATCTATTGGATATCAATTTAATGGATCTCAAAATGAGATTTAAAAAAAAAAAACTTGTGTCAATTTTTTGGAAAAAGTTAGAATTACCAAAAGCCTTTGGAGGATTGGGGCTCCAAAATCCTTCTCTTCTCAAAAGCTCATGTTGAAAAACAATTGTGGAAGCTAAAAGGAATAAGTTTGTTGGTTCACTTAATAAGAGTTAAATAATAGCCCCTCATACCATGGATGCTTGAGTTAAAACTCCTCTCAAACAATTAAATTATGTCTCAATAATCTATAAGGTTGTTATTAGTGCATTCCATCTAGTTGGCAAATTAGTTGATTTGAAAAATTGGAAAAGGTAATAAAGTTCAAATTGGTCTTGACCTTTGGGTAGGGAGCAAAGATATGCACATACTTCCCTTACAAATGATTAAGGTGTCAAGGAACAAAAGTTATTATAATCTTAGACAAGTTACAAATTGGGAAAGGACCACAACTTGGCACCAACAATGACTATCTTGGGAAGGGAAAAACTTGGTTTGGTTGAAGAATATGTAGAGGAATGGAAAAGGTATACAAACATCTTGAAAGATCGCAATGTTAGATTCAAAGAAGAAGTAGGTTACAAAGCACAACATAATCTTGCTTGGAACCTCATGCAAGTGGGATTATGTGGGAATTCGGAGGGCGACTTCATCACATGGGATGGCATCACCCGAAATGGATCGATTATTGTTGCAGATAACTATGATTTTATCATTCGACATCAATTGGGGGCCCCCACAAAATCATGGTTTGAGGCTATCTAGTGCATTAAAGTGCCCCTTAATATCACTATTTTTGCATGGCTTGCCTGGAAAAATAAAATCTTGACCTGGGACAACCTCTTCAAAAGAAGTTATGAGGGCCCTAGTAGATGTTCTCTTTGTGGTCTTGATACTGAAAATGTGTGCCATCTATTTTTTCTTTGTAGGGTTGCATCTCAGATATGGTCTCAGATCCTCACACATTATAGGCTACTTGTACACAACTTCACGTCCATAGAAAATTGTTTGAAATGGGAACTGTGAGGAAGGGGAATAAGACCCCACATCCCTCTACTAGTGATTTGGGAGATCTGGAAATCCCACAACCATGTTATTTTTTGTGGCAGGTTTCACAACACTCACTAGACCATATCCAAGATATTGGCATGGCTTGACTTCATGGCCCTTGCCCCATCCAAAAAACGGGATTTGTCGAGGCACCTCATTCGTAATCAGATCTCTTTGCCAACCGACATTTTTGATGGGGCGGAGAAGAATGGGAGATGTGGTTGTGGAGTAGTTTTATACATTGATGTTGTTGTTTCCTATAAGATACACTAGTAGGGGGTATGGGCACCAATACCCGTGCCGAATTGGTGGCTCTTTGGGGACTCCTCTCATTCACCGCTGAGAAATAGGTTTCAGTCATTCACATCTATGGGGATTCGAAAACCATTATTGATGGGTTTTCTGGCAGATCACATTTCAACCCTCTCAAGCTAAGACACTCTCAAGCTAAGACACTGGAAGACACGTACTGGTGAACTACTTAGCATATTCCAACAATACAACATACAACACATATTCCGTGAATCAAACTCTATGGCTGATCTCTTATCAAAGCGAAGGTTGTTGGATGAGAAGGGATACATGTTTGTTTCTTCTTTTCTTCATGGTGTTGCAGAGGGGGAGGAAAGATTTGCTCTTCCTTAAATGAATATTTTGTCTATGCTCAATTCATATTCTCATTTTCTCGTTTCTGTTCCTTTTTGGTACTATTTGGTCACTTTTGGTTGTTAAAAGGTTTCTGGTATATCTTTTGATATCTATCTCTTTTGTAATATGTTTCTGCACTCACTATGTCTAATTATATCGAGATGATGGTCTCATTGCAGCTGAATTATGAACTTTTGAATATATCATGCACAATGTAATCTGAATATGTCATGCAGTTCTGTTTTTTTCTTCCGAAAAAAACAATGATCCAAGTTCCATCCAAACCTGTATATCTGTAATCGCTTGGCTTAATAAAAATATAATATGCAGTTTTTGCTTTCCCCTGGAATTCTTGATTTTTTTGGAACAAAGATTTCTTATGAGCTTTCCTATATTGGAATCTATGGTTTTGGAATCTATTGTTATGGGCAACTACGTTATAGGAAATATGCAAGAAATACCCTTATGGCAGTCAGAGCTAGCAACATATCACAGAATTTTACTTAAATAATCATCTCTGGAATACAGATGCAATAAAACAGAGCATTTTAGAAATCCCAAGCTTATATCACAGCGGTTCCAATTCCCCAAAAATTAACTTCTCTTATCTCTTTTGAAAATTCATATGTTTGAAGAGTGCCTATTTATTCAACTTATTCTATATTTAGTTGTATTGTGACTTCGTTCATAATAATGTGTGGGAGTTTTGGGAGTTTTTCACCACTGACCCAGCTTCAATTCTCAGTGCTCATGGCATCTTCTTGAGAACTCTCAGACTAACATGCACCGGAATGACAATCCATTAACTCTAAATTTAATAAATTAAAGAGCAACCCACTAAGGATTCCAAAACATTTTGGAAATCAAACCTACGTTAAGAAGAATCCGTGAATGATATGTAAAAAGAATTGTATTTATAGGATGAACAGGCATGGAGAAGCTTAGATGAAGGTTTGAAGAAGCCACATTTGGTGGCCTGTGCACCGCAGAACTTGCTCAGAATGATGCCGGCCAACAGGCGCTCATAGTTATTGGAAAGTAGGTTTGCACCGTTAGTGGTGAAAACGCGGCTCCCGCGCTCATAGTTAGATTAGCTGGAGGAGGAGAGTTATGGAAATTCTAGTTATATTTATAGAAAATTGGGGAAGGATTTTTGTAAATCCAAGTTATAGTTGTGAAACTTTAAAATTTTAGGTGTTCTAGACATTTTTTTATGGTGCTGAATTCATTTCCACCATCAAAAACAAGATTTAAACACTACTTCTAGAAGATTTTTTGAAATTTTTTTGCCCAAATTCCAACCACTTTTGGCATTTGCACAATATGTAATGAAATCGCAGCCCCACACTTTCTTTTTTACGCATAGTTTATAAATAAGTAAATTGGTTCAGAAAACTATAGGTTTTAAGGTGCAACTTTAATAAAATTTGGTGAGTTTTTTTGAAATTTTAAGTATAATGGTGGAGTCTTAAAATTTTGAGTGTCTGGTGCTGAATTTATTTCCCGCCTAAAACAAAATTTAAACATTCTTACTATCAAGTATTTTTAAGAAAAAAATTCGCCAGATTTCAATCTCCAAACTAATTCACTCCGTCAGTAAACTTCGTTCTTTGACTTCATTACTGTGTGAATTTTGCCAGATTTAATCTCCAAACTTTTTTAAAAAACTTGCTAGTAAACTTCGTTCTCTGTTCAATTGCCTTTAACGACTCATTACTCTGAATCGGCCAATCTAATTTCCATAACTAATTTACCCCTTCAGTCAGACAACTTCGTTCTTTTCTTGTCCTTTATAACGGACTTCCATTCCGTGTTTCCTTAATTTTCCTTTGAAATTCAATTGGACCAGCTTAATTTTGAAAAGCAAAATCTGATTCGTTCGGTTCAACTGTATAGATGTAGGTAGTTCAAACTTGTATGATGTTGTTTAGGTGTAATAAGCAAGTTGAGTTGACACCTTTTGCTTGAGACAAGCTTCAAATTTTCCCACGAGTGAAACATTCTGTGAGAATAACCAAAAAAAGGACGCCAAAGAAAGGTTTTTTATTTTCACACTGGATTTATATCTCCAATTCTTGTTTCAGATCGATTTCAAAACTCTACTTAAATTATCATATAATACTTTTTGTTAAATTTAAAACATTATACAGAATACACTTAAATTAATATTTATATAATCTATTTTGTGTAAATTTATAAACATTTACACAACACTTGAGGCAATAATAATAAATAAACAATATGACTCAATAATAAATAAACAATCATATTACTGTAATAACTTTGAATCTTATTATTAAAAACATCAATTCAAAGAATGCAACATAACAATCACACAAATGACAAAATATTTCCTTGTAGTGAGAGAGCAGTTTGATAAGGTTAATTTTAATCAAGAGCTTTGTGTGAACCTCCTTTTTAAATCCATTAAGCATTATATAAATCTCCTATTGATGTTTCGTATCAATGATCCTTTTTCTCAGGCCTAAATATGTTTATTAGTCCGTATTTCATTTATTAGTGAGCTATTTATGAAGCTATTTAGTTTTTTGTGAAGTTATTTCAATAATTATTGAAAGATTTAAAGGTATTATAGATTTATTTGTAAGGAATGGTAATTAATATGGAAAAAATTATGATGATTTTGTGTAACAGTTGAGCAGATAAAAAAATATTTTTCTTTTTTCTTTTTTATTCATTTAAAACAGAGTAACAAAGTAAGTATGAAGTATAAAATAAAAATATGAAGTATTTAAATTTTTCCATAAAGTTAGATGGTATAAAAAATGTGATTGGTAATGGTTGATAGTTAAAGTGGAGAAAAAAATTAAATACCCTGTACAATAGGTGGTTCTCTAGGGAAGTCTATTGGTAAAACCAATTCTAAAAGCAATTCCAATCTTTGAATATCAATTTCATGGATCTCAAATTGAGATTAAAAAAAATAATAATAAGTGTTAGTTTCTTGGACAAAGTTGGAATCACCAAAAGCCCTTGAAGGATTGGGGTTCAAAATCCTTTTCTCTTCTCAAAGGTTCGTGTTGCAAAAAAATTGCAAAAGCTAATTAAAGGAATAAGTTTGTTGGTTCACTTAGTAAGAGTTAAATATATAGCCCCTCATACTATGGACGACTGAGTTAAAAATCCCCTCACATAACTAAATTATGTCTCAATAATCTAGAAGGTTGTTATTAGTGCATTCCATCTAGTTGGCAATTAGTTGATTTGAAAATTTGGGAAAGGTAATAAAGTGTAAATTGGTCTTGACTTTTGGGTATGGAGCAAAGATATGCACATACTTCTCTTACAAATGATTAAGGTGTTAAGTAACAAAGGTTATTATAATCTTGAACAGGTTGCAAATAAGGACCGCAACTTGGCACCAAGAATGATTATCTTGGGAAGCTTGGTTTGGTGGAAGAATATGTATAGGAACGGAAAAGGTACACAAACATCTTGAAAGATTGCCATGTTAAACTCAAAGAAGAAGAGGACTAGTTGATTTGGTCATTGAATCACAGCGAAAAAAAAGAAGAGAAGATCAACAATTGTGTTGGTGCAAAATTATTTGGAAATTAAAAGGTCCAACAAAAAACAATATATTCAAGTTGTTTTATTTATATAATAAAGCGATCACATGGGAAGTTCTTCAAAAAAGGAATTTTATTGGACCAAGATGGTGTTGTTAGTGTCATCTTGTAAATGAAACTATATATCATATCATTATGGAATGTCCATTTTCCAATGAAGTATGCAAAGAGGCAGAATGGATGATAGGATAAAGATAATATGGGAAGAAGGTTGTCTTGAAGATCCCTTCAAAACCTAGTGTAGTAGAAAGGAGACTTCTAAGATCATAGCACTACCCCTTGACATAGCTTAGGATGTATTGCTTGCCAAAAATTTAAAGTTGTTTGAAGACAAAGAAACATTACCCTCAAATGTACACTCTAGACCATAAATATTTTAAAAGTTTACAGCCACACTCAAGAAAAATCTCTTTCATTCTCAATTTGAAGCTACAATAAATGAAAACATTCCATGGGGTCTTTATTTAATGGTGCATCACAAGGGAACCCTCCTAAAGAAGGCTCAAAAAGGAATAATATGTTTATCTTTGAATCATAGCCTTTCTTTTAAAGTTGGAATTATTTAGGAAACAAATAACTCTTATAATTTGATGTCTCTTAAAAAAAGTCATGAAACTACACAAAAACTTTGGGTAATCTAACTATAAATTTTTATAGTGACTCAATGATGGTTATTCAATAAATATGAAAAAACTTACTCTTAGAAACTTTATATTACCTCTAGTGTACAAGGAAATTCTCAATAAACTCACATCCTTTTCACATAAATTTCTATTTCATATTTAGAAAAACAAAAACAAACTTGCAAAGGGGAATTTCAAAAGTTGGAATTAGGCTAGAACTACACACCTAGATTATTACCAAAAAACCAAAACAGTTATAAAACTAAGTACCAATTTCTATTTCAATTTCTTTTTCTCGGATTTCTCATAAATAGTTATATAGAATTTTAAAGAAGATAGGAGTATGGCATATAAACCAAAGTGACTTACAAATAATAAAGAAAATTGAGCGTTTCTCGGATTTCTAATAAATAGTTATAGTATAATTTTAAAGAAGATAGGAGTATAATTTTAAAGAAGATAGGAGTATGGCATATAAACCAAAGTGACTTACAAATAATAAAGAAAATTGAGCGTTTCTCGGATTTCTAATAAATAGTTATAGTATAATTTTAAAGAAGATATGAGTATGGCATATGAACCAAAGTGACTTGCAAATAATAAAGAAAATCGAGCTTTTCTCGGATTTCTAATAAATAGTTATAGTAGAATTTTAAAGAAGATATGAGTATTGCATATGAACCAAAGTTACTTACAAATAATAAAGAAAATTGAGCTTTTCTCGGATTTCTAATAAATAGTTATAGTAGAATTTCTGTGAGTATGGCATATGAACCAAAGTGACTTACAAATAATAAAGAAAGCTCGGATTTCTGTGACTTACAAATAATAAAGAAAGCTCGGATTTCTAATAAATAGTTATAGTAGAATTAAATGCGAGTATGGCATATGAACCAAAGTGACAAATAATAAAGAAAGAGAAAAATAATATAATTATTGTCCATAATCTCTGTTCTTGCTTTACCACAGAGTTTTAGTCAAATGATCCTTTTCTCTGTAAACTGAGTAGCAACAGAACATTTTAGAAATCCCAAGCATACAAAATTCCCTGAAATGAACTTTTCTTTCTTTTCGAAATTTATATGTTTTGAAAAATATCTATTATTCATAGTCTATCCAGTAATGGGCTGAGTTTTGCCACCACTGACTCGGTTTCAATTCTCAGGTAATGCTGCTCAAGGCATCTTGCCTGAGAACTCTCAGAGTAACACAGAAATGAGAATCCCTTAACTTTAAAACCAATAAACTAGATAACAACCCATGACTTTAAAACTAATAAACTAGATAACAACCCATGACAAATTCCAAAACTTGTGTCAATCAAACATATCTTAAGAGGGATAAGTGAATGATGTATAAATAGGACTTACATCTTCAAAACGAGTTCCAAACCATTTGTCAATCAACCATATCGTTAGAAGAATCAACACAAATAATAGTTCTCTATAAATTGACTCAACACAAATAATAGTTCTCTATAAATTGACTGGCTGGAATTCGGAAGGAACAAAAGAGAACATGTAAGAAGTCCCAAACTTACAACAGAGTTATTCCAATACCGTGAAATGGGTTTCTGTTATTTCTTATGGAAATTGATATTTTTGAATAGAATCTACTAACTTAACTTATTCTGTATTAGTGGAATTGTAAATAAGTTCATAACTTAGCAAATTATGTGTGAATTTTTTTCATCACAACCTCAGGTTAATTCTCAAGGCATCTTGCTTGAGAACTCTTAGACTAACATGTACAGGAATGACAATGACAATACATGAACTGTAAATCTAATAAAGTAGAAAACAACCCGGAACAAAATCCAAAACATTTGCCAATCAAACATATCTTAAGAAGAATCAGTGAATGGTGTATCAAGAGGAGTCAAACAACCATATCTTATGAAGAATCAGTACAGAGTCAGTCAGCTTATATAAAACCCCACAATTACAACTGTAAATAACTGTAAATCTAATAAATTAGAAAACAACCCACAACAAAATCCAAAACGTTTGCCAATCAAACATATCTTAAGAAGAATCAGTGAATGGTGTATCAAGAGGAGTCAGTCAGCCATATCTTATGAAGAATCAGTAAAGAGTCAATCAGCTTATATAAAACCCCACATTTACAACTGTACAAAGAGAGAATAACAAACAAACAAAAAACGATCCGTACAAAACCGGATGGGAGGGGAAGGACTAGTATAATGTATGTGATTACCCCATCCTCGTGATTCTTAACAAACAATGAATAAATTCGACTATTCATTCAGAGAATGGGTGGCTTTCACCATCAATTTTAAGAGGAGAAGAATCCTTCCATCAGAGCCGTGCTCAGAGGGACAGCTACTCCTTGCACAGCATCGCTCCTCACCTTTAATCGTCCGATCTGCGTGAGAATTCCTTCCGTGAGCTCAGAGGGTGGATGCCCTTTTCCTTCTTTCTTATTAACATTCACTCTACCTGTATCAGAGCCGCTGTTGCTGAGATAATCTTCAGCCATGATCAATGCAATATCCGCCATTGCATCTATTGATAACCCTCAGACACGGGGTAGATGAAATCACAGAAGAAAGAAGAATAAGAATAGTTTAAAGTAACCCCCCAGACACAAGACAGATGAAATCGCAGAAGAAAGAACAGGAAAATCTTACAGTTTCGTGAAATATTGTGCAGATTAATGGTGGATTAGGGTGAGATCAGATTGGATTTATAGAATGAAGGGGAAGGTATAAGATAAGGTGAAGGTTTCGAGAAGCCGCATTTCCAAACCCCGGATAGGATAACGTGAAGGTTTCGAGAAGCCGCAGTTCCAAACCCCTGAAGCGCGTAACTTGCTCCTATTTTAATGAGAAAGATGCCGCCCAACAAGGGCATCCTTATCTAATAGTTTCATCTCTCCAATCTGGTAAACTTAAGCAGCAACCCATCGAAAATTCCAAACGTCCGAGCTGTTTGGTAACAGTGAATTGGGTACTTACAATACTTTTAAACTACCCTGATTTATTTTTCTAAATTAAAGAAAAGTAATTTTATTTATTATAATTAGGTTTTTGGTCAGTTTTAATGTTGTGTTAAGAATGATTAGTTTATTTTTAAGAATTGGGTACTTACAATACTTTTAAACTACCCTGGTTCGTTATTCTACATTAAAGAAAAGTAAATTTATTTATTATAATTAGGATTTTGGTCAGTTTTAATGTTGTGTTAAAAATATTAGTTTATTTTTTAGATGTTATTAGATTGTGCTAAGTAGATTTTGACATTTTTTTATATAAGCAAAGTTTTTCGGTAGAAATTATATAAGATAATTTTTTGGCTACTGTCTTTGAACCAACAAGTGTGGTTCATCACCACACCAGATGAAGAGGCAGACCATGGCAAAGGATTAAATAGAGAGCAATGTAGAGACATAATTTCTTTGAACAATAATATTTAAATTATAATATCAATTTATTAATATAAGAGAAGTTGAATACATAAATCTTTTGAGATAATTTAATTTTTTTCTAAAGATGGTTCTTAGTCTTAACTCCAACTCTTTTCTATATGATTTGAACTTAGATTTGAACTTAGATCGTACTCTTTCCATGAGATTTGAACCTAAAGAAATATATTGCATAGAAGTAAAAACGAATTAAGGTCTAAATATATTGCATTAAAGCGAAGAGAAATGAGAAATATGTTACATAAGAATAAAAAGGAATTAAGGTCTAGATAAGAAACATTATTTTGGGATGATTACTTTTGTTTAAAGGTATGTACACTATAGGAAATAAAAAAATTAAGCTACGGTGGAAGATTAAAAAGTAAAAAAGTATATATGAAAATTGTTATTTACATTAAGATTTTGTGCATCTTCAACATAACTATTTTTTCTTTCCAAAATTTAATGGAGGCTTTTAACCCACTTTTGATTGGCATTTTCTTATAGCTTTTAGGTGAATTGGTTAATATAAGAGTCATTTAAGATAATTGAAAAGTGTTCCAAGGGTTCATGGAGCTCCTTCAAAGCTTTAACGAAAAATCTAAATAGTCATTCATTGGTGTAGATTAATGGTTGTTGATGTTTCTATCAATTCTCTTTTGATACCATTGTAAATGGGAAAGGTGATTCCCTTATCTCCTAACTTTTTCAAGGTTTCAACTAGTGGAAAATACATGGGGTTTGAAGGTTTCAATCGTAATCAATGGTTGATTTGAATCAATAATCATGAGGGTTTTGTGAATAATCTATTCATTATGTCAAATTAAGCTAAGTAGAGGAAAAAAAGGTTGAGATCCTCATGGTCCAACTTCCAAACCTTTATCTATGTAAATATCTTAGCGTAAGAAAAATGTATTATGTATTTTATGCTCACTCTTACTTCAACCGTAGTTCATAATCACCTTAGCATAAGGACATTAGGGAAAAATATGATATGTAGTTTATGAGCTTTTAAAATAAAGTAATAACCTAAAGAGCCCATGAAACCCATTCTTTTTTTCTGATTTTTTATTATTAAATATTTTTTTAAGCGATTCCAAAAAGAAAAATTTTAAATCTATAATACTTTGGCCTATCACCTTACCCTTTTTTGATACAATTTTAAGACCTTGATGTGCAACAACATCATCATGGGTAGACATAACCTAACCACCTGAAATAACATAGTAATGGTGCTTAAGAGGACAATCTTCACTCCTACAAGATGCTACTTTCCTTACATTTAAGGAAGACAAGCTCTTAGCAAATTAGAAGCAATTTTAGTTATACTCTAGGACCAAAAAGTAGTTCAACCTAGATAATATCCACAAGAAAGAAAGTATTCTTACTATCATCGCCAAGGCTACAACAATTGGATCATGTGCTTTCAAGTGCCATCTGTCATGCATCTATTAAACTCTAGACAAAGCCCCTTGTTAAGCATAAAACCCATTATTAAGCCCTAGATATTGACCTGTTACATTTCTAATGTTATGTTAGTATGCCAACTAGGATAGTTCATTGTACCTTTTCATTATAATTGTAGTCTTATATATATATATATATATATATATATATGGATGGCATATTGTATTTCATTTGTGTGCATTGTGTTATTTTAAAAAGAGGGTGCCCCCTCAAAGAGACTACATTTTCATATTATTTTGGAATTTGTTGCATACATTTAATACACGAAGGAAGGCCCCTTAACTTTGAGAGCAACCAACTTAAAGGAAAGAACTTACTCAAGCCCATTTATGAAAAATAAATCTTGGAAAAATTACATGCAATTAAAAAATGTCATCCTTACCTAATAGGAAGACATTTCAAAGTAAAAATAGATCATGGTAGTTTGAAAAACTTCATGGAGCAATGATTATCTTCAAAAGAGCAATGGGTTTCAAAAATGCTAGGTCATGACTTTGAAATTATCTACAAAAAAGAGATAACATAATATGGTGATAGATGAGCTTTCAAGTGGGGAGGCTGGAGTGGGGGGGGTGATAGTAAACCTCCAAGAAAAGACTGAATTAAAGTTCTCATGGGGACTAGGCAATGCCACGAAAAATCAAACAAAAGCTCTTTCTCTTTGGCAGGGACTACATATTAGTGTCTCTAAGAGTATAAGGAACCTGATAATTATTGGTGACTCTATGATGGTAATCCAAAAATGCTCGAGGCTCGCCAAGCATGAGAACCTCCTCGGAACTGAAACCTCTCCAATCATTATAAGGATAATATCTTTTAAAAAAAATGAAAATGTTAAAATGTTCCACGTATTGTGTGCCAACAACCAAGAGGCAGACGTGCAAGCCAATGTCAGGGTGGTATTAGAGCAAGGCTCTTTATGAATTAAGCACTTAGTTGAAATATGCCATATCCCTTGATCCAATATAAAATCATTAGAACGATGCAATACAACTAGTGTACGGGTCTGCAGAACCTCAATCAGGTAGTCATTATGGACAACATCTTGATGGCTTTCTGCAGTACATTGGGAGCAAGGGAGGTTGGTAGGAAGTTATTGAACATGTGTGATAGCTGGAGTTTGTAGGCCACGATCCATGAAAGTTGGGCTCTTCTTCCTCTATTATTTACCTGGAGATTTATTAAAATTCCATTCATGGGTTAGACAGGTACCATCGCTATTCTTCTAGGCTTGTTTTAGCGGTGGTGGAGATGGAGGGTAGTTGTTTCGCCATGATGCAGAATATATTCTCATTTATGGAAGAAAAGATGGGAATGAATGTCAGGAAGAACTAGGCTATTATTTATAGTAGCTAGTTGCAGATGGTTAACCATAGGATCTTGTCAGTTCAGGGAAGAATTGCTAAGAAAATAACATCTGCTAGCAATGGAAGTGATGGTGAGGCAAGGTCTCGTCGCAGCAAGAACTTAGATGAAATGGTTGATAGCTCCTACAAGAATGCGATAAAGGAAATAGTGAAAGAAATTAATGAAAATATGGTGGTTAAGTATGTCCAGCTGTCGAGTCTTGGCAAAGACATGGAATTGCTTCAGAAAACCATGGAAATTTTGAGTACATACATTTTGAGCTTGGGTCACAAGGTGGAAAACATTGAAGCCAAAGTCGAGACAACCATAGTCGGGGTGTTGAAAGAAGTCTTTGGATTTGGGGATGGCTTTGCCCCTCATATCGAAGGTGTTGCGGGCATTGCAATTCGAGACCTAGAATTTGGGGCTGGCAGCGCAGAAGAACTGGTCATGCCTTCGGACGAGGCCTTGGGAGAAATCAAACCTGGTAGCAGTGGGTAGAAATTTTCTTTTCTAAGTTACATATATGTTTTATTGACCAATAGAGTATGGTGGAGTCTTTTGGAAGGTATATAGTATAAGCTATGTTAAAATCTCATATGTAAATAATGTTGGTAGCATTAGGGTTCATCTTCTGGTTAAAATGATGAACAACTCTGAGAACTTTCTCTCCAAGAATGTATGGGACTTGGCCTGTTTCTAGTTTATCTAATCGAAAAAGAAACCCATTTTATTTATAAAAAAAAAAAAGATGAGCTTTCGAGGAAAGAAGAAGAAACAAAGTGATGCAGGAGCATACAGCTCAGCAATTTCATCATGTTCTAGTTAACTTAGGGGGTCTTGTGTTTTCAAGGAAGTTGGATTCCTATATATGTAATTATTAATGTTTTGAGTGATTAGAATAGGAATTAATTAGATATTGTGAGGATATTTGTAAATTCTCTCGAATGTAGGAGAACATGAGTGATGATGAGTGATGGCGAGAGAGTTAGAAATCAATTATAAGTCTTAGACTAGAAAGTGGTGTCATGATTCATGGAACTAGAGAGGATTCTTAGGGATTACTGGAGTTAAAAGTGGACTTAGAGGATATTCATGATTTATTTCAACAGATTAAGGATATGAACTAGAATTGGTTAAACAAAACCTTTTGTATAAATGTAAGCCTAAAAGGCATAGTAGGGAGGTAGAGAGTCAGTCAATCAGTAAGGAGTCAAAGAGACAATCATTTAGGTCTACGAGCAGGAAAGGAAAGGCCACTAATATTGAAAATTAGGCCGAGGAAGAAATTCTTGTGTAATGGTTGTTTATTAAGTTAGATAACTCGATTCTAAGTTTGTGTGATGTGTATTTGAATTATAAGTTGTGTGTGAACTTGAGTAGTTATGTGTAACGTAGGTTGCAGGTCTGCAGAATCAGAGAAGAAGTGCAGAGAGGAGTGTTATGGTTTTACACACAGAAAATATTGGAGAAAGCCTTTAATGTTACAACGAGGTGAAGGAAGCATAAAGGCGTGAGCGGAGATCAAGATCAAAACAAGTGAAGATCATGAGGCGAAGAAAAATACACAAGCAGACAGCCGAATGGGCGATTACACATTAAGAACCAAAAGAACATAACAGTGTTCAGGAACCGTTGGATCCATCAGATCAACGAACGAGATTGTGTGCAACAGACGGATAAGATTAAGTCGTTCGAAATAAAGTCAAGAAGATGAATGGCAGAGATTAACACCACGTGTTAGTAGAAGGTCAGAGTGGTATTCGCAAGGGGTGAGCAGTTTCTCGCGCGCCCTAAAGGTGTTAAGTGGTCTTTCAAAATTACACGCGATTACCTTTAGCAGTTGACACATAATAAATGAGAGAGAGAGAGAAAACCACTATTCTCGCATGCTTCCAATATAATATCAGTCGTGCAAATATCTGCGCGAGATTGCACGATAACCATTGGATAGAGCAGGATTGATCAACGGTGGTGATCAACCAAGTTTGTTGGCGAGCGGATGACGCGATAGCCATTGGATCGGATGAGACAGATCAATGATGGAGATCGACTAACTAGTTAGCGATCGGGTGACGTGATAATCGTCAGATCGAGGAACGAGATTGACGGCGAAGATTTAACATGCTAAGGAGAGAATCGATGTATGTGCAAAGGTTTGTGGAATAGCGGAAAGGTAAGGTTTAAGTGTGGTTTATGAGATATTTCTATTATATGGAAATTATAATAGAAATAAGCAGATTAATGTTTTATGGATTAAGTTTGAGTTTAACCAAAGTCTAAAGACTAGGGTATGGTTGATAAGCGCCGGAGGTGAAAGTAACCCAAATTTATAACCTGTGGATAGTTAAATGAATTTTTCCACATAGAGTTTAATTAAGGAGCCTTAAACCTTGATTTGTGAAGGTTTTACTAAGACAAAGGAATATTTGAAATTCCTAGGACATATACACACATGTAGATGACATGCGATTTTAATTGCATACTGTGTGTATTGCGGCTTAGGCTGCATCATTGGGGTATATGCAACTTAGGCTGGCGTCATAAAGGGTTTACTATGTGTTATTTCTATTCATTAATCTGTTTGGGTAGAAGAAGCAAGCACAAAATGGAAGCAAGGTCAAAAGGTGTGCAAGATGATTTAAAAACTACATGTAGATGACATGCAATTTTAATTGCATACTGTGTGTATTGCGGCTTAGGTTGCATCATTGGGGTATATGCAACTTAGGCTGGTGTCGTAAAGGGTCTACTATGTGTTATTTCTATTCATTAATCTGTTTGGGTGGAAGAAGGAAGCACAAAATGGAAGAAAGGTCAAAAGGTGTGCAAGATGATTTAAAAACTACATGAAGACCCAAGTGCAGTAGATAAATTTATGTGGAATAATGATTTGTTGTGGTATCATAATCACCTATATTTATGTAAGAATTCCCAACTCAAACAAAAGGCCAACTTGAAATAACACACTTCTCCTAAAGGAGGACATTCAAGGTTCTTGAATACTTACCACAAGATCAAGAAGGATTTTTTGGGAAATCTCTTAAAATTGATGTCCAAAAGTTTGTGATTGAATGTATGGTATGCCAACATAACAAGGGAGAGATAATCAAGACCCCGGGTCTCCTACAACCATTAGTTATACTAAGTCAAGATTAGGAAGAAGTTTTAATGGATTTTATTATAGGTTTACCCAAATTTGAAGGAAAGAATGTCATCATGGTAGTAATGGATCTATTGAAAAAGTATGCCCATTTTTGTTATTGTCTCATCCTTTTAAAACAAATACAGTAGTACCAGGATTCATGGAAACAATTCAAAAGCTACATGGAATCCATAGGATTATTGTAAGTGACAAAGATCCAATCTCCACTGGAAATATTTGGACTAATTTATTTTCTTGTTTGGGTGCTCAATTGGCTCATATTTCTTCTTACCATCCAATGGGAAAATTGAGATTATGAATAAATTTTTAGAATGATATTTTCATTGCTTTTCATCTATTAAACAAACACACTGGGTCAAGTGGTTTCCCTTGGCAGAATGGTGGTACAAAATATACTTCAATACTTCATAAAAAATGTCCCCATTTATGGGACTTCATCAATGTCATTGTCCATCCATCACATCACTTTTAAAGGGACTACAAATGTTCAAGAAATGGAGGAACACTTAAGGCACCAACAAGAGGTTCACAAACTATTGAAGAACAAGTTGGTTATATCACAAAATAGGATGAAACATGTATATAAACATCATAGTGAAAGGGAATTTTATGTATGGGATTTCAGTATTTTCGAGGCTACAACCATATAAATAAATGTCCCTCAAGAAACAAAAGAATGAAAATAATTAGGTCCCAAGTATTATGACCCCTATAAGGCATTGCAAAGGATTGGAAGCATGACTTACAAATTGTAGTTGCCTCCATCTTCTCCTATACATCCAATATTCCAAGTTTCTTGCTTAAAGAAGGTAATAGGCGACAAGATCCCAATCCAAATTATTTTAGCAAAAAATAAAGAAGAAGGGAAAATTATACTAGAATAGAAAATAACCCTGTAAAGAACGATTAAGTAGCTACAAAATCAAGCATTTATTGAGTATCTCATCAAAAGGGGGAACCTATTAATGGAAGAGGAGACAAGGGAAGATGAGTTATTCATGTAAAAGCACTTGCAGTTAGTTTTAAGTTTTGAGGAAAACACTTGTTTGAATGGGAGGAGAATGCTAATCCCTAAACAAAGGCCCATGTTAATCATAAACCCCTTATTAAGCGCTAGATATTGAGTCACTACACTTTTATTGTTATATTAGTAAGCTGACTAGAATCTTTCATTGTCCCCTTCTCATCATATATATATATATATATATAGGGAGAGAGAGGTTTTGATTTGAAATGAGGGTTTTGATAACTTGTTACGCTTACAAGAACCTCCCACTCCAAAGCTTAACAAATATATGATCTAGCTTATGTTGACAATTGTGAAATTAAGTACTTGAAACAGGTATATGTCTTTGTTTGTTTTTAACTGTTTAAGTGCTTTAAGTCCATTTGTTTCTACTGATATTAAACATACATAACAACCATATAATACAACAAATAAACATCAACACATAACATAAAATTTAATATAGGAGTTCACTCGAATATCGTGGGCTACGTCTCCTTGAGCTTTTGTCATCTTGACTTGGATCTTTGGGATTATGGAAAAGTTTGTTTTCCAAGTTCTACACTCAAATCCAAAGGTTACTAAACTGAACCAATGGGCTTATAAAACCATCTATATCCCTGTCATGGTTGTCATCACTCTGCAAACAGATCTAAGCTCCCTTATACTTGAGTCTTTTAATCGGTGCACTGAGCTACCCTGAGCTTCTTGATGGAACTAACTCCTTCAGAATTCTTCAACTGTCACTAAAACCTCTTCTACTGTCTCCAGCACATATCAGACATCAACAATAGACTGTTCATTTGCTTAAAATGAGCACTGCATCCCCAAACTAGACCTTCCTCCACGGTTGGCATTGGGCTGCCTCAAACTTCCCTATAGCATCTCGGCCTTTAGAAGTCTCCAAATGCTTCTGAAAATCCCTGCAATGGATTCAGAAGGCTCATTAAAGTCAGGAATTATCGTTGGTTCGCTAAGAAGGAATACTGATATCTCCTGCAACTGCCTCTAACCCTTGGTGGCCCTGAGCTCCAAAATCTCCCTGGATGAAAATCTCCTTGAAGATGGTTTCTTCAGCTTCTATGGACTTTTCCATTGGATTCAAAAGGTTCTAGTTAGCCTATCTAGCCTCTTATTTCACTCTCTTAGGTTGAAAACTGCTCCTGGAATGCCTTTAGGTAGTTTCCCCTAGAGATCTTCCACTAATTTTGGCAAACTGGGACTTAACTCCAGTTAAATTTGGCATAATCGCCATTTTTTAGCACTTCACCAAGCTAACCATTGGAGCTGGCAGTTACCGGTAACTTCGATGTGCATGTGATGGGTTAACCCCCTGGTGGTTAGGGATGAGACTGTTGAGCTAGCGGTCAACACATAACAGCTTGGTTTGTTGCTACAGTCGGCGGTGTGTCGTGGACATGTGACTAAGTCTTATGGGATTGTTGGCAGTCCTAACCCCCAAACTGCGACCGGTAAAAAATTAAATTTAACATTTGAACTTGATATGTTAAGAAACATCGTAGAGCAGAGTTGGTAGTGCACTGGTTTGTCTTGTCGGAGGTCATGGATTTGTTTCCGTTGGACCCCAACAAATTTTACCATACTATTCCAGGGGAACTTGGTAGCCTCGGGGCTTGCCACGTGTCAGCACCTGATTGGTCAGCCAAAAAGGAATATTCCTTGGAATTTTTTTTTTTTTATTTTTAAATATTTTCAAAAATCAATTTATTCTTGGAAATTACAGTTTACTAGACTTTTCAAATTGTGATAACTCCTTCATACGGTGTCATTTTTTTGAACCTTTCATGGTGCGAGAATTAAGAAGACGAGATCTATCTGGTCATTCAGGTTTGACACTCTTTCGAACACTTTGAAATTTGAGCTATCATTAAGGTCCTGGATCAATATCTGATCACTCCTCCCCATTGGGAATCTTTTGGACCCCAAAATACTGATATATTGATCTGAACAATAGATGAGAGTACAACACCCTCTTCCTTCAGCCTCCATACACTTGCCTTGCATGGCTAGTGTCTTTGAATCAAAACTCTCCTAGGTATTCAACACTTCCCTTCCTCGATTCACTTGTCCTCCTGTTAAGAACTGTCTTCCTTGAACTCATTCAGAATGTACATAAGGTAGTTGAACATTGCTTCCAAGCCACTTCCGTGGCGACCTTTACTGTTGCAAATCTTCTTCTGCAAACGATGTCAGAAGAAGAAAATAACTTGATGACATAAATTCTTGCTTCATCAAAAGAAACAAATTTCACATCATGTGAATCATCATCATGTCTTTACATCTTGTGTACAAATGATCGACTAAATCACAAGCCGACTAAAAACATGCCCTTTCAAACAATTGACCCTGCAAGTCAAGCATGTATAAAAAGAACCTGACAATTCTTTTTCAAAGATGAAACACTTCATCATTATCCCCCTTTTACAATCTTGGAGACCAAATCAACTTTTTAAAGTCAACATGACATTGCATGCATGTTTAAACAAAACAATCGATCATCAAGTCAATTACACATACATGTTTAGATACAAGGAAATCATCAACATCCATGTGTTCATACATATCATTCTCATGCATGTATTCGATTCTTCAACTTTCTCTTGAGCACAATCATAATTACAAGATCCTCGATCATATGTACATGTACTTTCAAAGCTGGAATGAATATAATTTTGCTGCAATAAAGTGAGTCCACGTACTCAACTTTTCTACCCTGCAACTTGCATTCCATTAGCAAAGAAATGTGTCAAATCAAAAGACATGTAACTTTAATTGGATAAGAACTCTAGCCATTTCTTACCAATCCACACGAAAGGTGCTTCCTTTAACTGCACATCGACCTCGATATGTGAATCATCCTGACACATCAATTATGGAAACTTCCTTTCCATTCTTGCCATACTCTTTTTCCACTTTCTTCAAATTTCATGGAAGCATTGTTGGATTCAAAGTCCAACACTTTTCAACAACATGTCCTTGCTTATAGCAATAAGTACAACACATGTGCATCTTCTTGACAACATAATTTTCCTTGTCCAATGGACCTTTTGCTTCTTGCCTTCTTTCCTTCAAAAGTTTCCTGTATGTGGACATTCTCTTCCAACATCTAGAAACACTATGGTTAACCAAACCACAAAAGGAACATGCAATTCTTTTCCAATGCTTATGTGGAAATTTACCATGCTTCACATAATCAAAGGAAGTGTGATTGAAATCAGATTTATACCTTTCTCTTTCCCCTTTATTACCTTCATGAGGAGGTGAATCAAATGAAGAAGTAGCTCCCTTTGGAACACCATCAATCTCTTCAATGATTTTAGAGCTTTCACAACTTTTGGGTTCAAGTGTATGCTTATGAACACCTTCTTCCTACAAAGTATGTTTCAAACTATTTCATTCCCCAAGAATACAATATTTACAAACTTGAGGTAGAAAACCTAAAATGAAACTTCTTCTAGGAACTGTTTCAATTGCCTTCATGGCTGCTTTGGAACTTTCTCCATAAGATTGTCCATAGCCAAGACCCAAATATTTAGGCCTTTCCTCAACCATTATTGGCTCAACAATGCCCTATGCATGTTTTTCCCAATCCTTTTCCTTCATAGCCCATTTTTGACATCAACTTGGACCCTATTCCTCTTGTATGTTTTTCAAAAGAACCAACATAAACATTCTTAAAGGAAATTGAAGTCAAACTAGAATTGTTTACCTCTTCTTTAAGCTGATACTTGACTAAGGCTTTTTTGGCAGTAAGGAGATGTGTCTCCATCTCATGCATCCTTTCTAGGTTCATATTTTCAATATGAAGTTGGCTCTCCATTTCCTGCAATTTTTCAGAAAGCAATTGCTTCTCTTCCTTCATGGAATTCAACTGCTCTCGGAGTTTTGTGCTCTTCCTTTCATCTTCATACATTTCTCTCACCATATCCATCATGATGAACAAGTCTTGCTTCATGTATTCATCAAAGAATCTTGTGAAGGAGGAGGATTTTGAAAAAATCACTTGTAGAAGTTGTCATCATCAAAATGAAAAAAATAAATTCAACAAAATTCACAAAGCTTTCAAAGAACTAATGACAAATTTCTGAACTAAATGGCAGTAGAATCAAATTCTTATTCAAGCAGCCTTTTGTAAACAAACCCTCTTGTTTTTCAAATGTTTCCTTGAGGTCCTTTGGGTAAGGGGAATGCCTTAAGACCTTCCTCCTTCTTGTCCTCTCCTGGAATTAGCTATCAGTAGCTTTCCCTTCACCTTTGCAAACTCAAATAATAGTCAGTTTACAAACAATCAAATCGTAAAATTCTTTGTACTGTTTAAACACCTTACAAGTCAAACAAGCAATCTTTTTCTCTGTCAATCAAGCATCTTGCTCTGATACCACCTGATCTTAAATGAGGGTTTTGATAACTTGTTATGCTTACAAGAACCTCCCACTCCAAAGCTTAACAAATATATGATCTAGCTTATGTTGACAATTGCGGAATTAAGTACTTGAAACAGGTATATGTCTTTGTTTGTTTCTAATTGTTTAAGTGATTTAAGTCCATTTGTTTCTACTGATATTAAACACACATAACAACCATATAATGCAACAAATAAACATCAACACATAACAACAAATTTAATCTAGGAGTTCACTCGAATATCGTGGGCTACATCTCCTTGAGCTTTTGTCATCTTGACTTGACTCTTTGGGATTATGGCAAAGCTTCTTTTACAAGTTCCACACTCAACTCCAAAGGTTACTGAACTGAACCAATGGGCTTAGAAAACCATCTATATCCCTGTCATGGTTGTCATCACTCTGCAAACAGATCTAAGGTCCCTTAAACTTGATTCCTTCAATCGGTGCACTGAGATACCCTGAGCTTCTTGATGGCACTAACTCCTTTAGAATTCTTCAACTATCACTGAAACATCTTCTATTGTCTCCAAAACATATCAGAAATCAACAATAGAATGTTCATTTGCTCAAAATGAACACTGCATCCCCAAACTAGACCTTCCTCTACGGTTGGCACTGGGCTGCCTCAAACTTCCTTATAGCATCTCGACATTTAGAAGTCTCCAAATGCTTTTGTGAAACCTTGAAATGGATTCAGAAGGCTCATTATAGTTAGGAATCACTGTTGGTTCGTTGAGAATGAATACTGATAGCTCCTGCAACTGCCTCCAACCCTTGGTGGCCCTGAGCTCCAAAATCTCCCTGGAAGAAAATCTCCTTGAAGATGGCTTCTTCAACTCCTCTGGACTTTCCATTGGCTTCAGAAGGCTCCAGTTAGCCTAGCTAGCCTCTTGTTTCACTCTCTTAGGTCGAAAACTTCTCCTGGAGTGCCTTTAGGCAATTTCCCCTAGAGATCCTCTACTAAGTTTGGCAAACTGGCACTTAACTCCGGTTAAATTTGGCATAACAGCCCTTTTATAGAACTCTGCCAAGCTAACCATAAGAGTGCATGTGATGGGTTAACCCCCTAGCGGTTAGGGATGAGACCGTTAAGTTGGCAGTCAACACACAACTGCGTGGTTTGTTGTTGCAGTCGATAGTATGTCGCAGACATGTGACCAGGTCTTATGGGACCGCTGGCGGTACTAACCCCCAAATTGCAACCGGCTAAAACTTAAATTTAACATTTGAACTTGATATGTTAAGAAACATCGTAGAGCAGAGTTGGTAGCGCATTGGTTTGTCTTGCCGGATGTCACGGGTTCGATTCTATCGGACCCCAACAAATTTTACCATACTATTCCAAGGTCACGTGGTGTCCTCTGGGCTTGCCACATGTCAAAGCCTGATTGGTTGCCCAAAAATGAATATTCCAAGGAATATTCTTTTTTTTTTAATATTTTCAAAAATCAATTTATTCTTGGAAATTGCAGTTTATTGGACTTTTCAAATTGTGATAACTCCTTCATATGGTGTCTGCTTTTTGAACCGTTCATGGCACCGGAATCAAGAATACGAGATCTATTTGGTTGCTCAGGTTTGACACTCTTTCGAACACTTTGAAATTTGAGCTATCATTAAGGTCCTGGATCAATATCTGATCAGGTTTCCCCCTCAAAGGGTCTATATTTAGAAACCATCTGGTATTTGTTGCATAACAAGATCTCATACATGCCACCAGATATTATCTTCAATTGTAGCTTTCCCACTTTCCTAAGGCGTTTAAAAGAAAAAAAAATTGAGATCCCAAGATTAAGACATTCCATGTTAAATATTTAGGGCAACTCCTATAAAAAAGGTTTAAATATTATTAGGGTCTCACACTAATTCCCATAGTTAGTGGAATAGGTTGTTACTTAATGTATTCATAGCCATCTCTATTAAATAAGGCCCCACAAGGTAGTAGACTGTGAAATCAATATATATTAGTGACATCATTAAAGAAGTTCCCTTAATTGGAGGTTGAGGCCTTATTAGCAGAGATCCGCTAGATGGTTAGGGTTTGGTTAGTTGGAAGCTATATATTGTGTATCAGGTGTGTACTTGGTTTTAAAGTGAATATTAACATATTTGGAGCTCTATCATGTTGGAGCTTTCCCCTTTTAAGAAACAAGTGATCACTACAACCAATTCTAAATATCAATAAAGTTTTGTTTATCATTGTTATATTCCAATTATAATTTTCTTTATTTGGTTTACATGGCTATACTTCCATCTATATTGCTTTGTTTATTTTTTATCCACAATTATTTCCCCTCTATTTTCTTTGAATATTTTGTTTCAACTAATAAGGAACACCACAGTTGGTATCAGAGCACTTTCTTGTGCCAAAACATGCTTTAAGTTTGGAAAAACTAAGGTTAAGGATGTGTTCTAACATCTTTAAATAACAAAAAATTCTATCATTTAGCAAGAAAACTTGTAATTGGGGAAGAAGACATGTAGAAAATACAAGAGCCATCACCTAGATGGACACCCTTGTAACCTCTATTGGTACCTCTTCAAGTAATGTCATATCAAATAACATCTATATACATAACTATCTTCCACATACCATTGGGTATATCAAAAGCCCACTAGGTGCACCTGAAACCAACCTTACATAACCCTATTGGTATTCTATTATTATAGTACATCGAGAATAGCACTTGAGGTGATACCCCTTGCATACTACAAAAATGAGTATTGTTCGGGAAAATAAGGTGTTCAGTATGGGACAAACACCTTAATTAACCACTCACACAACCATATCAAAGATCATAACAAAAATAATTTTAAGTCGTTAAAACCATCTAAGAGGGAAACAGTCCATGGTCCTTGCCAACATAGCCACTTGAGGCAATTTTGTTAATGCAAAAGAACATAATAGAGTTCTTATAGTCAATCATCAACCATTACCCTCTGTGCTCGTTAAATAGGGATAATGGACCATTTAGGTGTTAAGTTATGGATAAAGAGCCATTAGTATCAAGGATAATATGAGTTTTCATATCACTCTATGTCTAGAACATATCATGACCATTCGATTACAATGCAACAAATACATATTGATGAAACACACTTATAATTAATAGACGTAGTAAAACAAGTTGTAATTAACTAACATCTAAGTGTATAAATATCCTTGTATCGCTACTTAAGAACAACTTGGGATAGGATTGAAGGATTTACAAAAGCGACACAATGGGAGAAGGATGGAAACATTATAGCCTATCCTCTTGTAATGACAACTTCCTGAACTCCTAATATAGATTGAAGTTTAGAAAAATTCACTTTTGTAAGAGACATTGTGAAAATGTATGTAACTTGACCATTTGTAGGGAAAAAGAGCACTTCAATAACTCAATTATGAATGAGCTCTCTGATGAAGCAAAATTGAAGCTCAATGTGTTTATTATGTTGATGTTGAGATGGATATTTGGAGAGCTCGATGGTACTTTGATTATCACACCAAAGGGTGGTCAGATGATGTTGTAGGAAAGAGGGAAATATGGTATCCTTTTAAAGAGTTTTCTTGAGGTTGGATGCATTAATTTTCTTTATGAAATGCCACCTTTAATTTAATTCCACTAATTACTAAGCCAACGATACAATAGAAAAGGCCAAGGCTTAGTGTATTATGGAAAAATAAGCCAAAGAGATTGTTGTATCGCTAAAGTGAGCATTAAGGGCAATATAACACTTGGATAATGCCCAGTGGGGTGATATACCACTAGAAAAACCAATATGGAGAGATACAATAAGGAAAAGGTGTTGAAAGATGAGACAAAATACCAAATTATGAGTGTGTAATTGGACTTAGCAAAATTGGGGCACTGTATCATTGGGTTGTCCATCATCAAGGTTATAAATTAGGAAAAAGATGTTGCAAAGTGATTTTAAAGCCCAATTCCAGTGGTATATCACTAGAAAAATCACTCGTGGGGTATTGTGTCAATGGATAAGTGACCAATGGGGTGATATAAGGCTTGAACAAGGCGTTTTCAAATATTAGTAAGTCAATTTGAGGCACTTTGCAAGGTCGTATTACTAGAAAAGTGCTCAGTAGAGTGATACAAGGCCTAAAAAAGAAAATCTAGTGGAGAAAAGGCTAGATTTGTTCATCTCTTAAGAGTGATATCATTAGATTGATGAAGATTACATATCCATATTATTGGTTAATTCATCGTCAGGGTGATGCAGGGTTTGAAAAAACAAGTATGCAAATCCAAAACTAAGTTAAAGTCTCTCCATTGGGTGTCATTTCCTTGGGAAAAAATAGGTTCTAGAACCTTATATCACTGGGATAACCAATTTCCTAGCTGAGTATCATTGGGATAGTCTTATGAGTGTGTCATTAGATTAGGCAACATTGTGGCACTGTATCACTGGGTTGTCCATCATCAAGGATATACATTGGGAGAAAATATGTTGCAAAGTGAGTTTAAAAGTCCACTTCTAAGGGTGTATCTTTGGAAAAAGAACTATTGAGGCACTGTTTCAATGGATAAGTGACTAGTGGGGTGATATAATGCTTGAACAAGGAGTTTCCAAAGATTAGTAAGTCAAGTTGAGGCCCTTTGCAGGGTTGTATCACTAGAAAAATTCTTGATGGAGCAATACAAGGCCTAAAAAAGAAAATCTAGGGGAGAAAAGGCTGGATTTCGTTATCACTTAAGATTGATATTGTTGGATTGATGAAGATTACAGAGCCATATTACCAGTTAATTCGTCATCAGAGTGTTACATGTTGAAAATTTGAGAAGCTACAGTTAGTAATTTTTCATTGGCAAGCAAAGGAGAAAATTCAAAAGTTGGAGTTTGACCAAGTCGGCCTCATCTTCTTCAATTCGGCCCCACATGTGCTAATTAGCTCTCCTCACACACATATAAATAGGTCACTGATGGGATTCATTTGGAGCATCATCACAAACATTCATTCAATTTATAATTTTAGAGAGACTCCACATGTGCGAATGAGAGAAGAATTTATGATTTGCGTTGACTCTTTGTCTTTGAATCTATTTTGACTTTCTTTGACTTCAACAATTCAACATCTACTTTGACTGAGGTTTTGACTGTGTTAGAGGACTGAAGGCTGATGAGCCTCACCATTGGGTAATTATATGGGCCTTAATTGGCCTTAATTCACCTCCTAACTTAGTCAAACCAAATATTCTTACAACTTATTGCATACTTTTGATTATATTTTGTTTATGAGATGAGTTAGAGTTGGATATTTTGCTTTGCAGTCTAATGTGCATGTAATGCAGGAATAAAGGATAAAATAAAGGAAAGAGTAATTATAACTACCCCTCCGTTCGAATATTCCTCCATCAAATCGGAGTGCAAACAAATATCACTTTGAAGACTAGAAGACAACCGAGCAAGTGAAAGTGATGGAAACCAGTTTATCTTGAGTGGGGAGCCTAGCCTCCCTAATTGGAAGGAAGTTGTTGGAGACTTCATATGTATAAATAGAAAGGATTAGGACCTCAGTAGGATTGGAACTTCTATTTTAAAACTCTACTTTATTCCTAAGCTACAAGACTTGTGACAGTTTGTTCTGTAATCCATGGTTTTTATAATAAAAATGAGTTTCGTTTTGAACCAACTCTGAGTTAACTCAGAGGGATGAAGCTCTTCGATTAGGGCCCAACCTGAGCAGCCAAAGCTCCTCTTTATTGTACATGTATGCTAGCATAAATTCCTAGTTTTCATTGTTAATTTTCTTAAATTGATGCATTTTCATTATAGTGGCGTAGAGTAGATCGATTGTGCTTAAGTTTACTTCCATTTGTGCCTTCTTTCAGTTCACAGGGTAGCTAGATGAAAAAGATCACCATAAGGTTGTGCAAAGGTGTCTCGACCTCATCTCCTCCCTCTGGGACCATGACTTGAGGAAGAGACCCTTCAACAACCCCAAAAACACAGGTTTCTGGTTCTTGCATGAGCTATGGAGTCTATAGTTTGATGCAGTTACTTGTCCACCCTCACTAGTTTTTCTGTCGTTTTTCATTGGAAACTGCCTTCAGCACGTTCTTCATGCATCATTTCATTATCGTCTGATCCACAACAAACCTTCACAATCACCATCTGATTCATTTGTTTATCCAACTATTGCCTCATGTGAAGTCTTCCACTTACTTTATGCGCTTTAAGTCCCCACCGTCGATTTGTCTTGCCTGATCCGACGACTATCACGTCACCTCAACACTTATGCACTTCAAACACCCACCGTCGATCTGCCTCATATGATTCGACAATTGTCGCGTCACCCGATCACCAACTAGCTTGGCCGATCTCCTCTGTTGATCTGTCTAGCCTAATCCGACGGCTATCGCACAATCTGGCGCGGATTCTTGCATGACCATTATCTGCCCAAGAGCACACGAGAAAAGTGGTTTTCTCATGCTACATGTCACGCAGTTAGGCTAATTATGTGAAATTTCAAAATACAGCTTATAGCCTTGAGGGTGCGCGATAAACTACTTACCACCTTCGAAACCTGCTCCATCATTTCCACACATTTATTTTTCTCGCGATACGACCTCCACTGTCCATCCTCCGATTAATCATGTTCGTCCATCTCTTTACTTAACCTCCAATAAGACCTCAGTTGTTCATCCTATGCATTCACCCTGTTCATCCATCTAGTCACTGAAGCCTTTGCGATAAATCTCCGTAGTTCATCTTCTCTTTGTTGGCTGATCCAACGGTTCTTATGCACTACTACTTCCTTACGTCCTCCTTTCACTAATTTCGACATCTGATTTCTCTTCTGCTTGAAAACTGATTTAGCTTAAGTTTCTTTGCTTACACCTTAGTATAGGTTGATGCTCTTTACCTTTGCAACTTAGGTAGCAGCATTAGGTTAGTGATTGATTTAGCAATTTTGCTTAACATAACTGTTTAATTGGTTAATTAGGTTATGGTGTGGTTTAGCATTACATGTTGTTTTCTTCATTACTGCAATAGAGTAACTCTCTCTTAGAATAGATTTTCTCTTCTTCCATCAAAGAATTAAGCTTCTTCTGACCCTATAGAAGTCTGGCTTGAAACCTCTGGGGTCTCTTGCCGGATGAGCAATGAAAACAGGTAGTACCTTCACTTTTACTTGTGCATATAGCACTGTTACCTCTAAGTTTGTACGAACCCCAAGTTGACAAGTAAAGTTGGTAACCCTGGGAGTTGCAACATTCTTTTTGCAATACCTAGGCTCATCACTTTTTGGCGTCGTTTTTGGGGAGGTGTCTAAGTAGAATGTGATTACTGCTTTCTTCTATTTCTAGTCTCCAATTTTCTTCGATTAATTTATTTTTTCAAAAGGAATCTAGTTTTTTCCCTTCTTTCAGTTGTCATTATCTGCATTCCTTTTCATTCTGCAAGTATATTTTCAATAGAAAGTAGTCCTTTTCTGTCAGTAGTCTTCCTTCAATCAACAATTTCATTCTGCAAGTAGAATTTCAATTCAACAAGTAGTTTTCTTATTAGTGGTTTTTCATTTAATCGACAATTTCCTTTATGTAGAGTACTTTCCAGCTTAAAAAAAACAAAAAAATATTGCAAAAACCAACCCAAAAACATTTCCTTTCATGCCTCATAGGAATAGGGACAATTCAAGGAAATTCTTGTCAAATACCCCCACTGCATCCAACAATCAACCTTCTTTCTTCTTCAGTGATGGTGAATTGGAAGACCCTTTAGGTGAGCAACCTTACCTATTTGAGAAACCTACAGGGGAAGAAGAAGAGGAAGAACCCATTCCTACTAAACCAATGGCTGAAAACTGAAATGACAGAGGAAATAGAGAGAGAATTGAGGGTGCCTTCCCCATCATGGAGACCAATGGGGACACTAAGATGAAGAATATAAGCCCCTTTGCTCTACCTCATTTCCATGGCCTGACCACGGAGGATCCTGACACTTTCCTATTTGAGTTTTTTGTTATATGCCGAACCTATGACTATACAGATGATGAGGAAAAGTTAAAACTGTTTCCATTTACCCTCAAGGATGCAGCATTGCGCTGGTTCATGGGTTTACCTGGAGATAGCATCATAAATTAGGCTCAAATGCAACATGTTTTTAAAAACAAATATAGGGACTACTGTAGGTCAAAGGGTAGTAAAGAAGAGATTTTCAGGATGACCATAGGCCAAGATGAATCCTTAGAAGACTATGAAGAAAGATTCCAGCTCTGTTACAAAAGGGCCAGGTGCACACTTGACCTTGAGTCACTGAAGCTGGTCTTGCTTAGAGGAGTAAGGGAGGATATTTTGGATACCTTACATATGATAGCAGGAGGAGATATATACCAATTTCCCTATGAGGATATTAAGATTGTCTTTAGAAACCATTCAGGGGAAACCAGGAAAAAGGGTAGGGGTAGTCAATCTATGGATAATACATCATCCTCCAACTCATCCATCAAGGGTGAAATTGGAAATATGCTGGAAGATTTCAAAAGTGATCTGCTGCAAACCCTTGCCTTGCTATTGGACACCATGAACATCAAAAGGAAGCAAGAGGAAGCAGAAAGAGCCCTGGTCATCTTTTGTCCTAGATGCACCAGGAGGCATCCTAAGAAAGAATTTCCATTGAAATGTATTAATATTTGCTCAGTTTGTGAAGAAAACCACTCCACAGACAAGTGCCCTTGTTTACCTGGACTCAAAGCTGTATATCAAGGAGCTGAAGGGGTCACTGAGCAGCTTTGCTACATCAACCAAAGGAGACCTCCTGGGCCTATACCATACCAATAGGGTATGCAAGGGTCATCCCATGCATATTACGACCCCAACCAAACCACATCTATACCTTCTTAGGGACCCCCTGCTCATCCTTCCTGGTCTACACCCCCTCCTTGGTCCTATGCATCTCAATATCATTCCCAGCCAGCCAGCCAGTCATTTCAAC
Source organism: Pinus taeda (assembly GCA_000404065.3). Lineage (NCBI taxonomy): Eukaryota > Viridiplantae > Streptophyta > Pinopsida > Pinales > Pinaceae > Pinus > Pinus taeda. The sequence goes on along the minus strand of APFE030521890.1, from coordinate 36,912 downwards.
CTTATATTCAGCCACAACCTCAGTGGACTACCCCACTCCAAGTGTGGAGGCCCCAATTCAACAATGTTCCAGCCCTATTGCCTCCACCACCTACCCAACCAAAACTCCTGCACTCTACTCCACCCAAGCAACCCTAGATGCCTACCCAGCCAAATCCGAACCCAAACAATAGGCAGGTTGAACAAGATATAGTGGAGAGACATCATACCTAGCTTATGCTATAGAAATCTAGGAGATCAACCTAAGATCTAGGAGAATTCTCCTTGATAACCAACCTCCCTCTCTACATAGGGAGGTTGAGGAAGAAAGAGAGGAAAGCAACCTTAAAGTAAATCCACCCTTTCCTGAGAGATTAGCCCAACCACTCTAGCCTACCCCAGAAGAAATTGAACTTTTGGGAGAATTGAAAAATCTATGTGTAAAGATCCCCCTTCTCCAGGGAATCAAGGATGTTCCCATTTATAATGATTTGATTAAGGAGAAGTGCTTCAAGCATCCAGAAAGAAGAAAAAGGGATGCCCCTACCATTAATTTCATTGGGCAGTTGTCTGACTTAATGCTGGGGCAGGTAATATGTCCAAAATATTTGGAAGCCCTGTAGTAGATGTGCACATCAATGGCACCATTTTCCCACGCACTCCGATTGATCTTGGGGTTGCCATTAATGTGATGAACAAGGACACCATGCTCAAGCTCAACCTCCAAGGGTCATTGAGGAAGACCATAAGAGTTCTGCAACTTGCAGACCGTTCCACAGTCACCCTTGAGGGAATTGTGGAGGATGTGATGGTCTCCATTGATTGCTGGGAGTACCCTATAGATTTCCTAGTTCTCGAGCCTATGGCTAAGCTTATTGTTTACCCTCTCATACTTGGGAGGCCATGGTTGGCCACAGCTGATGCTTACATTAGCAGCAGAGCTCAAAATATGTCCAAACAGGTTTGTAGAAATTTTGAATAATTTAACACATATTCAACAGAGATTATCCTGATCATGTACTATTGCAGAAAACATACACAATACATAAGCTCCTCTACGTTGATCATCAATATAGCAGCATCAATACCAATAAAACATCAAGAGCATTCACACATTAACACAGTATGTATCCCGGGGAAAGCATCTCGCTAAAAACCCCAACTATCTGTATATTAATGATTGAGTCATGTAACATTACAAAGTACAATGATTATCACAAGAAATCCAGTACCAGCTCCACCTGTTACACACAATACAGCTCAGATATGAATCAATCACTGGCTCAAATCTCTTCCGCTGCTTGCCTGCCTCCGCTGCTCAATACCTGCACAAGAACCGGTGATAATTCCCAGGCAGCCACGTCTTTCCTTGGCTAAATCACGTGAGAACAAGCTACAATGTGGGCAAACTCATTGGCATACTCAATCCCCTGATTTGTGCAAGATCTGGTGCACAACTATAGTCACAACTGATAGCAATCTGATTCTCTAACACCTGTCCCTGTTGAACTGAACATGCACTGACATGCAACTGAGTTAACTGATGTATTCATTAGTTGTATTATGAGTTAATAACTTGTGAATTAATTAATAACTAATTCACCCAACTCATCTCTATTCTATTCGCCAGTTAGACTAAATACAACCGTTTAACAAAGCTAAACTGAACACAACTCCATCAACTGCACCTCCAGTCCACTAAACTCAACTCACTTGAGTTCTAACTGAAGTCATGCATGCAAATATTCAACTAACCCATAAGAACGACGTATTTCCTTCATGCAATTGCATGTGCCACATCCGTAGCTCGAACTGAAGTGCTCCAAGAGAATAAGATTAAGTTTATAGTCCAAATATTATTGTGAGATAATAATATTTGACTTTTCTATTTTTGACAGCCAGTCTAAAATAGACTTGATCACTCACACTTTCATCAAAAATAGAAGTCCATCTATTTTTCCCAACTTGATCAATCATCCATAA
>APFE030521890.1:15772-26842 GCA_000404065.3 Pinus taeda | reverse complement strand
TTGCAACTTCAACTTTACTTTTCCATGACCAATGATTCTAGCCTTCCTATCATCCCTTAAGAAGACATCACCACCATCATATTTATCATACTCGCAGAACCACTCTCTATGGGGAGTGAAGTGAAAGGATGAACCTGAGTCAATCAACCATGCCTCATGATCTAAATGTGTACTTGAAGAAGCCAAGTACACATCCCTACCTTCATCTGAGGTGGTTTTCGCCTTTGCAGAAGGAGCATCATCAGATCCCTTTCTTTTTTTAGGAGCTTTAGATTTACATTCCCTTTTGTAGTGCCCTTCCTTTCCACATTTCCAGCACCCCACCTTTACAGGTTTTCCTGGAGATTTAGATCTACCTCTAGATTTAGATCTCCCACTCGATGACTTATTTTTGTTTCTGTTCTGGGACTGTCCTCGTACAGACAAGGCAGCATCATTCTAGCTCTCCATATTTTTCCGTCTCATCTCCTCCATCAACAAGGATGAGACTATCATGAGACTATTTCATCAAACTGCAAGGTAGTTGCATTGCTACCTATTGTAGTAACGAGACTATCCCACAAATCTAGTAGAGAACACAAAAAATTGATGCACTTATCTTGATATGAAATTTTAATATCAATAGATAATAACTGACTTACCACAGTATTAAATGCGTTCAGATGTTCTGTCACCAAGTCTCCATCTTTCATCCTCAGGTTATACAGCTTTTTTTGTAGGAACAGTTTATTCACCAGAGACTTAGATTGGTACAAAGTCCCTAACTTGTCCCACAAAGCCTTCATTGTAGCTTCCCCTGATACATTCAGCAATACTGAATCCAAGACACACTATTGTATTGTGCTCTTAGCCTTCCAATCCAAATTCTTCCATTCTTCATCGGACACTCTGGTTAGTTTAGTACCCGGATCTACTGTGATCCACTGATCTTTATCCACCAACAGATCCTCCATATTGAGTTTCCATAACTCAAACTCTGACCATTAAATTTCTCGATATCTATCTTTCCACTGCTCGTCATATTCTTTCACCACCAGAATCGATCCCACAGATCTCCCACTAAACAGGTTCTACCACAGGCCCGAGCGAAATCCCTCAACAATAAAGGCATCCCCTTGAAGCCAAAATAGCTCTGATACCAAATGTAGGTTTTTACCCCGTACATAAATTACCTGCATATGAATTTTAAAACACAGAAAATAAACAATTGGAGAACATAACACATAAAACACATATACACAAATATTTTCCCCTGGATCCCAAAACCGGGACTACCAATTTGATTTTTCATTATGTTCCTTTCAATGTCACAATACATATTTATACATGCCGAAGCATCCAATACAATGGACCGAAAACCATCGCGTCCAAAACCATGGATCGAAAACCATCACGTCCAAAACCATGTGCGAAAAATCATGCACAAAACCATATGTAGGTCCGCCCCACCTAATATAGGGTTCAAAAACAAAATTTTCCGCGGTGCTACCCCGGACCCCATAGAGTGGGGTTACCTGCACCCCTCAAACCCCCTGTGACTCCCCTCACTACGTAATCAGCGCAACAAGGAGGGGGGGGCTCCACCCCCCTTCTAACCCCCTGGTTAACTATGTCTACTAGTCATGGAAAGGATATAACACAACCCAACAAGTAAAAGAAGAACTGCAAAAACTGCTAGATGCAGGATTCATTTACCATATCTCAAACAATGAGTGGGTATCTCCTTTAGTGTTAGTTCCCTAGAAAAATGGTATGTGGAGGATTTGTATTGATTATAGGGAGTTGAACAAAGGCACAAAGAAGGATCATTTCCCCCTACCCTTCATTGAACAAGTGCTAAATGGCTTGACAGGGAAGAAGTTTTTTTCCTTCCTAGATGGATTCAGTGGGTACAACCAAATCCAAATCTACATGGAAAACCAGGATAAGACCACATTCAGTTGTCCTTGGGGTACTTTTTCCTATAGGGTCCTTCATTTTGGCTTAAGCAATGCTCCTATGACTTTCCAGAGAGCAATATTGAGTATTTTTGCTGAATTAGTACATGATGCTATGGAAATCTATATGGATGACTTTACACCTTATGGCTGTTATTTTCAAGAAGCCCTGACTAACCTAGGGAAAGTATTGCACAAATGCATTGAAATGAACCTATCTCTCAGTCCAGAAAAATGTGAATTCTTAATGACTGAAGGGACCGTGCTCGGTCATTCAATATCTTAGCAAGGACTACAGGTGGACCCAAACAAAATAGCAATCATCCAAAGGGTCCCACCTCCACAAAAGCAGAGAGATGTCAGGAGTTTCTTAGGGTTAGCTGGATACTACCGAAGGTTCATAAAGGAATTTAGCAAGTTGGCCTCTCCTTTGTTTGGGTTGTTGGCCAAAGATTCTGAGTTTATATGGTCAAAGAGTTGTCAAGAGGCCTTAGACATTCTAAAGGGTAAGTTAACCACTGCACCAATCCTTAGAGGCCCAAAATGGGCCCTCCCTTTTCATATTCATGTTAATGGCTCACATAAAGCCATAGGAGCAGCCTTAGGTCAGGAAGAGGACAAATTTCCCTATGCCATCTATTTAATCAGTAAGAACGTGTCAAAGGTTGAGATAAACTATATTGTGACCGAAAAGGAACTCCTGGCTGTTGCGCATTCATTAAAAAAATTTAGGCATTACATTACAGGCTATCAAACATTTGTGCATATTGATCATGTTGCAATCAAATATTTAATGAACAAACCAGATGTGAATGCTAGAATTATAAGATGGTTGCTTTTACTACAGCAATTTGATCTAACTATTTTTTATAAGACCGGTAAGGAAAATGTTGTTGTTGACTTTCTATCTAGGATGAATATGCTTGCAGGTGAAGAAGGAATGGTGGATGACTAATTAACAGATGAGCATTTGTTTGCTATTTCAGTTCTCTCCCCATGGTTTGCTGATATAGAAAATTATTTGGTATCATCACAGTTCCCACCAAACTTGCCCTCAAAGGAAAAGAGCAAGATATTCAGGAAAAGTGCCCCCTTCACCTGGATTGGGGGAAATCTATTCAAACTTGGCCTAGATCAAATCTTGAGAAGGTGTGTAATGGAAGAGGAAGTATTTGACATCCTTCTGACCTGTCATGGTGGGCCTTGTGGAGGTCACTTTGCAGCAAAGAGGACAACATTCAAAGTGTTGCAAGTAGGCTATTATTGGCATACTCTTCATTAGGATGTGAAAAAGTACATTAGTCAGTGTGATCGGTGCCAGAGGATGGGAAAGCCTACTCCAAGAGATGAAATGCCCCTACAACCTCAAGTGACTTTCAAGCAATTTGACAAGTGGGGCATGGACTTCATTGGGCCTATCAACCCTCCTTCAAAGAAAAAACAACACATCATTGTGTGCACTGATTATTTGACTAAGTGGGTTGAAACTAAGGCAATTAAGGCAGCAACAGTAGAGAAGGTGGCTGGGTTCCTAAGGGAGAATGTATTCTACAAATTTGGATACCCTAGAGAGCTAGTCACAAACCAAGGCAGCTAGTTTACCTCCAACATGATTGAAGAACTGCTCAGCCATCACAAAATCAAGCATAGGACCTCCACTCCTTATCATCCACAAGCTAATGGGCAAGTGGAGGTGACCAATAGGGCATTGGAGAACATCTTAACTAAGGTAGTGAGTAGCAGCAGGAAGGATTGGGCAGAGAGACTAGTTGAGTTCACCTAGGCCTATAATACAACATGGAAGACCACCATTGGATTTACACCCTATGAGCTGGTCTATGGGAAAAATGCTTTGCTATCCGTTGAGCTTGAATATAACACATTGAGGATGGCAACCCAACTAGATTTGGATCTCAGTCATGCAAAGAAAGAAAGATTGTTATATTTGAATGGCTTGGATGAATTACGAATGTAGGTCCTCCTACATACAGAGATAGTTCAGCTTCAGAGGAAGATTTGGCATGACAAACATATTAAGGAGAAGAAATTTCAATAGGGAGACTGGGCATTGTTATATGATTCTAGGTATAAAGACTTCATGGGCAAGCTAAGGACAAGATGGCTCAGACCTTATGTGGTGGAAAGATGCCATGATAATGGTTCAGTGCAAATCAGAACTATAGATGAAGAAGGCATTTCATTGCTTGTTAATGGACACCAATTGAAAATGTACAAGAGGCCTTTAGAAAAACAAGAGTTCATTGACAATATCAATAAAACAGTGATGATGGTGGAGCAAGTTCCAACTCCTCCCTCATCAGGGCACTGAAAAGGAGAAAAAAGAATAAGGATTTAGGTGAAAACCTCCATGAGGCGCCTGAGTCCCATATTTGGGTTGAAAACCTCGTGAGGCGGACCAAGGATGAGAAACAATGAAAAAGAGTAAGAAGATCCCTGGTTGAAAACCTTCCTTGAGTTGCCCAAGGTGGATATCTAGGGTGAAAACCTCTCTGAGGCAGCTTAGGTGTTTAAAAAAAATAATAAAAGAAAAAAAAAATTGTTATTTGCAGGTGGGTGAGAAAGACAATCAAGGAGCAAAGAGAAGATCCAAAGGGAACCTTGCCTCACATATATTCATCTCCTCCACTCCTTACCATGAATTCCTCCATGAATTCCCTTTTTTTTTCACTTCAATGCTTCAATTCAGGTAAAGATTGTGTTTTCTACAAGATCCCAGGAATGGTAGATTGGTTAGGTCCCCAAAATTCATACTAGACATGATCTAACCAATCACCTCATCCATTACCATCATCCCTACATCCACACATACTCCTACTCCCTTTGTCCATTCATTACAACATCCTCACAGCACCAGCCAACAACATGATCAAGAAATTCTAAGGGAGACACCAAAAATTGCCAAGTGGTAATCCAAGAGCTCCACAACAACAACAAAATCAGATCTCCAGTCACAGACACCTCCAAAAGCCATGAAACCATCAGCAGATAGTAGAGGAGGAAGAATAATGACCATGCAACAAATAGACAAGGCAACACCTTTGATCTTTGACAACTGCAGCATGGCATCAAGACCACAGGTAAGTATCCCACTCACTCACTCATATGCATCATTTGATCAAAAGTTGCAAAGGTTAAGAGGTAGCTGTCTATAAGTAAAAAGGTGGCCAGCTAACTTGGCCACCTTTGTTTAGTCATCACATACAAAGCAGGGTATCCTCTCACACATGGCTGCAGTCAACTCAAAGAACAGAGGAGGAGTAGGACAAGAAGTGGTTAACAATGGATTTAACAGCTATGGGAGCTGATTACAAGGAGTGGGAATGATGAGGTGGTTTAAAGGGAAACCAAAAATCATTTGCATGCATTCATGCATTCCACCTCCTTGAAACTCATTCACTCAAGTAGCTCTCATAACTCTGGCCACCCATTGGAAGCAAGGATCCATCATTCTGCAAGAGAATTCCTACAAGAACAATCTGCAGGAGTAGTCTATACGATACACAGAGGTAGTCTACAGGATAGGAAAAGAGGGTTCAAGAGGGAATATCAAGAGAATTGTCCACTGCCCCATTCTAAAGAGGTAGGATCTAAAAATCCATCCCCCTTTACAAGAAAATGAACTAGAAGTCCTCCAAAAAGCTAGTGGATTACATACACAGGAAACTTTGTTTTCTCAACAATTTGCTCATTCCCTCACTCCACATAGCAGAATCCATGCCACTGTTATAGTTAGAGGGCTCACTATAGATCTCACCCCAGAGTTCATCAGTAGGGTCGCCACACTTCCCCTAGGAATTGCATGGAGAAAAGAAGACAAAGCAGACAGTCAGGTGGCAAAAAGGAAAATCTTTTTAGAAGGTGAAGAACCCACAGAGGAACATGATGAAGCATAAGAGAAGGAGGATGATGCTAAAATAGAAGAGGAAGAAAGCATTGAAACAGAGGAGAAAGAACAGAAATAGGCCATCCATCATAGGATGCTAGCTAAATCCTATGCTCTTTACCTCAGAAAACAATGGATACAATTTCAGATTAAAACACTAGCACAAAGGGGCACCATGCCATTTCAAGACTACAGGAAGTTTATTAATCTTTGTGATTAAAGTGCACTAGACGATAGGGCCAAAATTGCTGAGTTTTACTTGCACAACATGGCCCTCACATACATGAATATTTGGGATCCTAATGCAGAGCTAGGATATCTACAATCAATGGCTTTGGCATCATCGATGAACCATGAGAAGTCAAGGGCTGCAAAGATGAAAAGAATAATGGCTACAGAGAAAAATGAACTTTTTTTCAGCAAATTTGAACAATCAAATCCCATGGCCCTAATCAACACCCATAATCTAATTGCAAATTATCCTCAGCTGGAACCTAGATATCTTACTACCCAAGTGAAAGCAATTTCACATTTTGAGGATATGCTTAGGCTGCTAAGAGATGATAATATACATGCATGCTAAAGGATATGGAACACAATGCCAAACAACTTGAAGTTCAACGAATATCACTCTCCTCAAAGGTTGAGAGAGGCATTCAACATGACGCCTATGTATAAGTAATCAATGCAAAGGTTGAAGGTCAATTGGATAGGCCTAAAACTCAGTCCACCACTACTCCTAGGGATGCTAGAAGGGAGAAAAGAAGAAGGAGTAAAGAAGCAGTGGGAAGAAGTAGAAAGGAAAGCAGACTTCTATGAACAAGAAGAAGAGACCACAACAAAAGAATGGGATGTCAAAAAGGCTACCAGAGCCATGAAGGACATGGACATTGACTACGTTTCTCAGAGGATGAGCAACACTTTCAATAGGGGGTGATGATGAGCCTCATCATTGGGTAATTATATGGGCCTTAATTGGCCTTAATTCACCTCCTAGCTTAGTCAAACCAACTATTCTCACACCTTATTGCATAATTTTGATTATATTTTGTTTATGAGATAAGTTAGAGTTGGATATTTTTCTTTGTGGTCTAATGTGCATGTAATGCAGGAATAAAGGATAAAAGCAAGGAAAAGTGTAGGAATTAAGGAATAAAGGGTAAAAGCAAGGAATTGTGGCAAAGACCTTGGTAAAAACTCGAATGGGACAAGGGAGAGTAATTATAGGAGGTAAATCCTCCTCATTTACTACCCTCCATTCGAATATTCCTCCATCAGCTCGGAGTGCAAACAACCATCACTTTGAAGACTAGAAGACAACCGAGCAAGTGAAAGTGAAGGAAACCAGTTTATCTTGAGGGGGGAGCCTAGCCTCCCTAATTGGAAGGAAGTCATTGGAGACTTCAGATGTATAAATAGAGAGGCTTAGGACCTCAATAGGATTGGAACTTCTATTGGAAAACTCTACTTTATTCCTGAGCTGCAAGACCTGTGACAGTTTGTTCTGTAATCCATGGTTTTTATAATAAAAATGAGTGTCGTTTTGAGCCAGCTCTGAGTTAACTCAAGAGGGCCAAAGCTCTTGGATTAGGGCCCAATCCGAGCAGCCAAAGCTCCTCTTTATTGTACATGTATGCTAGCATAGATTCCTAGTTTTCATTGTTCATTTGCTTAAATAGATGCATTTTCATTACAATAGCATAGAGTAGATCAGTTGTGCTTAAGTTTACTTCCATTTGTGCCTTCTTTCAGTTCACAGGGTAGCTAGAGGAAAAATATCACCATAAGGTTGCACGTAGGTGTCTTGACCTCATCTCTTCCCTCTAGGACCATGACTTGAGGAAGAGACCCTTCAGCAACCCCAAAAACACAGGTTTCCGGTTCTCGCATGAGCTATGGAGTTTGTAGTTTGATGCAGTTACTTGTCCACCCTCACTGGTTTTTCTATCATTATTCATTTGAAACCGCCTTCAACACATTCTTCATGCATCATTTCATTACCATCTGATCCACAACAAACCTTCCCAATCATTGTTCGATTCATTTGTTTATCCAACTGTCGCTTCGCGTGAAGTCTTCCACTTACTTTATGCACTTTAAGTCCCCACTGTCGATCTGCCTCGCCTGATCTGATGGCTATCACGTCACCTCAACACTTTATGCGCTTGAAACCCCCACCGTCGATCTGCCTCGCCTGATCCAATAGCTGTTGCGTCATCTGATCACTAACTAGCTTGGTCGATCTCCTCCGTTGATTTGTCTGGACTGATCCAACGGCTATCACGCAATCTCACACAGATTCTTGCATGACCACTATCCACCCGAGATCACGTGAGAAAAGTGGTTTTCTTGTGCTATATGTCGTGAAGTTAGGCTAATCGCGTGAAATTTCAAAATACAGCTTACAGCCTTGAGGGCACACAAGAAACTACTTACCGCCTTCGAAACCTGCTCCATCATTTCCACATGTTTCCTTTTCCCATGATACAATCTCTGCCATCCATCCTCCGATTAATCCTGTCTGTCCATCTCTTGACTTAACCTCTGTGATAAGATCTCCAATGTTCATCATTTTTGTTCATCTAGTTTGTCCATCTATCCACTTAACTTTCGCGATAAGACCTCAGCCGTTCATCTTGTGCATTCACCTTGTTCATCCATCTAGTCACTTAAGCCTTTGCAATAAGATCTCCACCATTCATCTTCTATTCGTTGGTTGATCCAATGGTTCTTATGCACTATTTCTTCCTTACATCCTCCTTTCACTGATTTTGACCTCCGATTGCTCTTCCGCAAGAAAGCTGATTTAGCTTAAGTTTCTTTGCTTACACCTTAGTATAGGTTGATGCTCTTTACCTCTGAAACTTAGATACAAGCATTAGGTTAGTGATTGATTTAGCAATTTTGCTTAGCATAGTTGTTTAATTGGTTAATTAGGTTATGGTATGGTTTAGCATTACATGTTTTCTTCATTACTGCAGTAGAGTAGCTCTCTCTTAGAATATATTTTCTCTTCTTCCATCAAATATTTAAGCTTCTTCTGACCCTATAGAAGTCTGGCTTGGAACCGCTGGGGTCTCTTGCCAAATGAGCAGTGACAACTGGCAGTACCTTCACTCTTACTTGTGCATATAGCACTGTCACCTCCAAGTTTGTACGAACCCCAGGTTGATAAGTAAAGCTAGTAGCCCTGGGAGTTGCAACATTCTTGTTGCAATACCTAGGCTCATGAAAGACTTCAAATATACTTTGACTTTGGTTAATATTGTAGCCGCTACACTTAATTGATATTTCTAAGTCATAATCTAAGCTCCCGACTTGGTCTTATAGAAGTTCTGGGCTTGCCTCCAGAAATTGCACAATCCTTGAGGGCAAGCAACCTTGATGATTGGAATTGTGAAGTTTAGAATGACAGTCAACCTTGAGCTTAGAAACTGGGCAGTTATGGAAGGCATCCCAGAAACTGTGCAATCCCTCACTGAGCTTAGAAACTGCGCAGTGCACTAGGCCAGAAAGTTGCCCAATTTCCCATAATTGTGCAATCTTTCCTGGCAGCATGCATGGAAAGTTTCTCCGAAAAATAGAAAAAGTAAAAAGCATCCCTAAAATATAAGGATAAATTATTAGTATCCTGAAGGAGACACACTCACTATTTTTAGAAACGTTCGTCGAGTGTCACTTTTTCCTTGGTTTTAGGCATGCGCATCATAAGCCCTAATTCGCTCAAATCTATTTAATTGACACCTCTAGAGCTCATTTGCACATTCGATCTTGGGGCTCTAGCATTCTCGGGGAGATCAAGGAACCTTCGATGCAGTCATCGTCACTTTTCCAGGTGAGTTTCACTTTTTCGCTTTTTGCGGCTATTTCTTTCGGCTTTTGTTGTTTCAGTTGTGTGCATTTTTTTCTTATTTCTCTTCATGGTTGTTGGTGTTTAAATTTATTTTAGTTTATAGAAGTGTTGTTCTAAGTTTTCGTTTTCCTTTCACAAGTGTCACATCGATTTACTTGTTTTTGCATCGATGGTCGCCATTACAACGACTCTCCTCACATACTTGATTTTCCTTCTATTTGTTTAGTTTCTGCACTTAATCTACATTGATTCATTCATACTTAGTGAGATCTACACCCAAGATCACATCATCAATTACTTCTGGTCATTTTCCACACTTCCACTGGGTAGATCTACACTTTCCTTGGCCATATTTTTCCTTGCCCAGCTAGGCACTATGCAATCCTAAGGCTCAAGCTGATAGCTTGGCCTTTGGAACTGCGCAATGTGTAGTACAGGATGGCCAAACTACGCAATTCTAGGGCTTAACCTATGACCTTGGCCACTAAGACTACACAATGCACAATCGCTTCCAACCTCTGCCTAGGTTGAACTACACATTACGTAGTCTTAAGCCTCAGGCTACACTCTTGGCTCCTAGGACTGCGTAGTGCACAATTCCCACAACTAGTCTCCCCTACTTGTTGATGAAAACTGTGCAATCCCTCTCATTAATTGACCAATTTGCTGCTTGATCATGCTTTGAAGGTAGATTTGCAAAAGGCTAATGTTTTATTTCCATGTGTCCTTTTTGTCTCACATGTGCCACACTTGTGAAGCACTTCTCTCTAGCAATCATTGTTACCATGGCACCAAAGAGAGCTACCTCAAAAGAGACCACTTAAAGAAGTATTGGGGAAGCAGTTGAGCAAGCACCAATAGATTTACCAGTGCATGTGAACACTCAATTGTATATAGAAAAAGGGTCAAAACTAACATGGCATCAAGTTAATGAAGCTCTTTCAACAAAGATCCTTGAGGCAGATCTAGAGGACCAACATGTTTATCTCAGTATCTAGTAGTTAGGACTATACAAGGTTGCATGAAAATATCCAACCTTCCCATGTGCATATGTCATCAATTAGATTGTTTCACACATTGATGAGAATACCATGAAATTGAGTAGTGTCAGCGAACAAAAGCTTGCTACCTTTCTGGTAGAATATTATCAGCGCATGTATCACTTGCCTGAGCCAGTGAAGCTCATGGACTCATTTTTTTATCCACCAACAACAATATGAATACAAGAGATATTGTCAAAGGTTGTGTGAAAAAGCCATCAATGTTTCTGTTATCACTGTAAAACTTCCTTAAAAAAATTTGGACAACTTACATGGTTTCTCAATTCTTGTATCAGTCATGGTCAAGTCATGGTCAAGTCATGTTCAAGTCATTTT
>APFE030521890.1:0-13525 GCA_000404065.3 Pinus taeda | reverse complement strand
TTAGACATATGGATCATGGTCTATGAGTTGCAGGATGCTATTTATGGATGATTGGTCATGTTGGTAAAACTAGATGGGTTTCTATTTTTAGACATATGGGCGGAGTCTATTTTTAGACTGCCAGTGAAAAAATAGAACAATCGAATATTATTAGCTCTTAATAATATTTGGACTATAAACATTATCTTATCCTCTTGCAGCACTTCTGTTCGAGCTACGGATGTGGAACATGCAACTGCCAGAAGGAAATATGATTTTTCCTATGGGTTAGTTGAGCTATTGTATGATGGACTTCAGTTAGAACTCAAGTGATTGAGTTTGGTGGAGTTGATTGAGGAGTTGATGGAGTTGTGTTCAGTTTGACTTAGTTGAACTAGTTGTATTTAGTCTAACTGACAAATACACTGGTGATGAGTGGTGTGAATTAATTATTAATTAATTCACTAATTATTAACTCATAAATCAACTAAAGAATACATCAATTAACTCAGTGCATGGACAGTTCAGTGGAGACAAGTGTTAGAGGTGGGTGAAAGGGTGAGACTACTATCAGTTGTGACTATAGTCATGCACGAGATTTGTACAATCATTGATTGAGATTGCCAATGAGGATTGCACAGTACAAGCCAAGGGAATTTGAACTTGGAACTAATCTATTCTCAACTTGGATTGCGCAGTAGAGGCAGGCAAATAGTGGAGGAGATTTGAACCCGTGACTTGTTCAGATCTGAGCTAGTTTGTGTGTAGCATGTGGAGATAGTACTGAGTACTTGTGAGGAGTACTGTACTATGTATTGTTACATGTTCTCTATCATTATAATATACAGATAGTTGGGGGTTTTAAGATGTATGCTTTCCCCATTACATACTGTGTTGATGTGTGTGATTGATGTTTCAATGTGCGCATGCGATTTTTTTTTTAATTCCGCAAATTGATGATCAATGGAAGAGGAGGTTATGTATTATGCATGCATTCCGCAAATAGTGTATAATCAGGATAATCTCTGTGAATAAGTGTTATATTATTCAAAATTTCTACACTTAGTCATTCATTTCCATGCATTTGAAACTAGTGCTCCCTTATGTTTCCCTGGCACTCCATAACACTCCCTGGCATGCATTGGCACACCCTAGCACTTGACACATCTTGGCATGTTTTCCTGGCTTCTAACATGCCTTAACACTGCCTAGCATATCTTAGCACTCCCTCCTTAACACACCTGGAACTCACTAACACTTCCTATCACAAAATCTTAATCATTCATTTGCATGCATTATTTTCACCTATTGCTCTCTTATGTTCCCCTAGAACTCCTTAACACTTCCTAGCACGTGTTTTTGATGGACAAAACACTATATATAAGGTAACCCATCCTCCATTTGTGGACAAGAAAATTTGGTTAAGTAATTCTGTAATAAGAAGTGCGAAGATAACCAACCAAGAGAAGGAAACAAAGAGAGAAGATTTTGGTGTTGTTTATGGGTCTGTTTTAGGGCTAATAGATCCACACATGCGAAGGAAGGAAGAACTAACTACTGCAGAAAAGGTCAAAGATTTTGTTGTTGTCCAAGAAGTTGAATCAAGGAAGAAGATAAGTAAGGTTACACGCCAAATTATAATAAGAGTTCATACCATCCAAGCGAAGAAGATCGAGGTTCAAAAGGTTGGCCAACCACACATTCTAGGGTTTATGCAATAGGGCCAAGAACTACAGATCTAATCCATGGAATTGGAATTTGAAGGATAGTTGAGTTATTGAAGGAAGAAGCCTGATCATTGTTGACTCAAGAAAAAATAAGGAAGTTGAATCAAGGAGGCTTGTGACTTGGTCTTGGAGAGGTCATTGAGTCAAGGATCTAGGCCATGGTATTGGTATTTGTCAATTGAAGTCTATATAAGAAGAAGATCTCGTTTGGGTTTTCCTCTCATGTTGGAGAGGATTTGGCACTAGTTGATCGCATATTCGATGTGTTTCTTGTCTCCTCATTTTTTATTCATTGGTAGATGTTTGATGAGGAATATTGTTTTGAGCATTGTTTGTTATTGTGGATTAGTCTTGAATGTGTTTTTGTATGCAAAATTGGTTGGGTTTGTAAACTATGAGTAGAGCAGTGCTTGATTGATGCATGCTTCCTACAATAAAATGTGTCTCTTACTTAAACAATTAATTTAGTGGAAACATGGGTATTTGGACAATTATTTTGGAATTTATGCACCTTACAAGTACATCAACTCATATAATACATAAACATAATGGAAAGTTGTAATGTGTTGCATCACAGAAAGGATGTTGATAAAATCTTATAGCTTAAATGTACATGATAGTTTGGAAAGGTGGGGAATAACTCTTATTTAGTCATAGGTAGCCTAATCAATTCCTTTTTTAATCTGTAAATGTCCAGGATGATTTTGAAAGTAGTTGGGTAACAATTCTTACTCACGTCATAGATAGCCTAACGAGTAATTTTATCTATCTAGAATGATAGTAGATACAATTTTTTTTTGTATTGTGTGCTTCTTCAATTTTTTTATAATACATCATGTGATAAAAACTTTAAAATAAGCTTCTCACTTTGGTTCTTTCATTTGTGGTAAAATCTGAACCCAAATTCTTAAAGTAGTGTTATTCTGGAGGATGCCAACAATATTTTTCACTCCATAAACGTTTTAACCTATCTTTAGTCTTTGATGATTTTTTTTGGATGATTGTACTTTAAAAATAAAGATGCATCTGCAGCTTTCTCACTTGCTAATTTAAAATCAATGAAAAAAATCAAAATAATTACTTACATTTATTTGTAGAGTTTACCTGAAATTGATGGAACATGGTGATTACATCAAATGAGTGTGAAATTGGATTTTGAAATTTTATTAATGTCCTCAATGCTTGGAAAATGTAATGGGATCAAATAATAAGTTAACATGTAAGGTATTTAGTGAGACATTGCTTCTCTTCTAAGAAAAGTATATCTAAACCAAGTGCAATACTAGGGAGAGAGGATTCTGTAGTGTGAAAAGCTTAAGAGAGAGAGGATTCTATAGTGTGCAAAGCTTAGTTGTGTGGGTTTGGGGCTAAGGCATAGTTGCTCCATTTAACTGAAGTAAAATGAGAGGAAATGAGGCAATGCATACTTTGTAAATCTTAGCTACAAGGATTTGGGGTTCAAGGCTTAGTCACTTCACAATTGATATAAAATGAGATCAAATGAGACAAGTACTTGCAAATTATTAGTTATATGTAATGACATTAAAGTGAGTAAACACAAATTATCAAAATTCGAAGTAGAATCAACCCTTGTGTATGAAAATTCAGTGAAGCATTTTTTTATGGTTGAATTCCCCCTCAAATATACAGCTGATTAATGCAAAATCTTAGAAAACCACATCTATGTAATCAAGGTATCCCTCTTAGATGCACAAACCTTTCCCCTTGGATTCCCATTAACTTTGAGGTTGTGTTCCCCTACACTCCTATATGCTTACTAGGGATACTACACTCCGACATGACAGATTCTAAGATATATTGTGATAGGGGGGATGAGGGTTTTGGAAATTCTTGTTGCCACAGGAAGGTCTTTCCATGTTTAGTTCAACAATACAGAAGCAAAATTCTCATGTAGAAGGATTTATAGTGCTTTTTCAATTGTGGGAAATAGAAATGCCATGCATTATGGTGCTTCTTGGTACAATATTACCGATTCATGGAGAAAGATCAATGGTTCATGGGGTAGAACTATACCAATGTGTGGGTGGGACTAGTCTCATGAGATTCATTTTTTACTACCATCACAATGAACTACAACTAATTTTATTACAAGGATTTATGCCAAGGTAGAACTGTTGGCTTGTTGGGGCCTGATCCAGGTTCAGAGTTGATTTAGCCAAACAAATCCTGGTACTACTGGCCCTTTCGGAAACAGTCCATGGAGTGCGGATTGAGGTCTCACCCGAAGTAGTATGGGAGGGTGCTAGAACCAGGTTTCCACACCCTGGAGATGTCTGATGGGTTCAGGAGGTCCGCTGTTCGACCCTACATGCACGTCACTACACGCACTTTCTTGTGCCTCATAGCCTGAGATGATGCCTTCGTGCATCCCTACTCCGGGCCGAATGTTGTTATCACCTAAGTCCTTACTAGTATTCCACTATTAGTTGATTATTTTAGCCTACTTGCGTGCTTTAATTTATACTTAACAACATCAATCATTCATATTACAGGTGCGCGTAGTAAATAAACAATATATTTGCAATGTATATCAAACATGCATTAATCCAAAAACAAATACACAAATTGATATCAAACTTCTCTTTATTAATCCCTTCTTTGGTTACAAACTCGAATCCTCCCTGCGCACTCAGCTGCAGGGGTCCGCGCACACATTTGCGGACTACTAGGCCTCTGCGCACTCAGCTATAGAGCCTTCTCCTACTCTACGACCCAAAGACACCCTTAGTCACTCAGACTCTTTCTCCTCTTCTTTCTCTGCCTCTTCTCTTTTCTACACTTAGAGCCTCACTCTATTTATACAATCCCATGGTCCGCAGACCATGGGTAGGCTGACATTACATTAAAAAACTAGGGCAGACAACTCTGTGACTCTAACATACTTTCGTGCCCACAATTTGCAGAGCTTTACAACACCATTCGGTCAAAACTTGGGCTTTGAGCCCCAAAACATGCCTTGGGGGGATTCCATGCCCAATAGGCCCCCAACACAAACATCATGACTTGCCCTCGAGTCACTCTATCGGTGCGACGATCCTTGCACGGAGTCCCTCCAATTGTCCCTGAACCATGCTGAGGTCAGCAACACATTGAGTTGTTGCTTGCTGAATCTGCTACATCCGCTGTTTCGAGACCTCTGTATTTGAACTGTTTCCATACATCTGTACTGGTATCTGTTGCATATGTTTATAGTCCTGCACCTTTTTCTGGCTCCTCGGAGCGTGAAGACTGTGCTTCTACCAGCTAGTTAGATAGACGGCCCACATGTGTAGGGCTTCAAGTGGCTTCCGTTCACTTTTCCTGGGAAGGGTTCTCCATTTAGTTTGACTAGCTGGATTGCACCTCTGTCTGTGACCTCCTTAACCACGTATGGTCGCAACCAATGCATTCTGAATTTTCCTGGGAAATTTTCAAACTTACTGTCATACATTAGCACTAAATTATTTACCTTGAAGGTGCACAACTTAATATGGCGATCATGCCAGGCCTTTTCATGCCGCTTTTGTACCTGCTGATGAAAACCAGCTGGGAACTGTTCCTCCTCAAGTTCTTCCAATTGCGCAAGCCTTTCTTCCAGTGCTTCACGGTTTGTCATACCTGTGAGCGCGACTATTTGTAGACTAGGTACAATATACTCCATTAGCATAACAACTTCCACGTCGTAAACTAACAGGAAGGGTGTTTGTCCCATTAGTTTCTTGCACGTTGTCCTATAAGCATGGTAAATTTTAGGGGCGAATTATAGCCCAAAGGCGAGATTTGAGGGTTTTTACATTTTAAGAGGGCGAATTTTTTAGTAAAAAGCCTTTTCATATAGTTAGCCCCAATTTTATTTTAAAAACAATTAATTTTTTTATTTTAGTCCAAAATAAAAAATGCGCAGATAAACTAACCAAACCTTCATTTGGCCCGATTTGCTGGTTTTGGGAAGTTGTATTCCCTTAAAATCGCCGAATTTTGATATTTGCCCGTGGTTTGGGAGATTAAAATTGCCATATTTCTGATTTATAGTTTGGTTTTTCTGGTTTGGGAGTGGTTTGTGAGGGTCAATTTGGTCCTGGGAGGTAAGATTTGTTTTGAAATGGAGGGTGGAGGTTAATTTGTTTTCAAATGGAGGGCAGCTCCCTGTTTTCATAGATTCAGCTCCTTGTTTTCACGAATTTCAGATTCATGGTGTATATGGCTCCCTGTTTTCGTGGAATCATGGTGTATATTTCTCCCTGGCTCCCTGTTTCACGAATTCATCCTGTATAAAATTGTTTTGAAATAGGGTTTTCGATCATATTTCACAAATCCTAATTTTCTAGTTTCGATGCGAGCAGCAACAGTTTCAATATTGGCAGTGTTATTTTCAGTGTGAGCAGTGGCAGTTTCTATTTTGACTGTAATATTCTTGAATTTTCAATCCACTGATTCATCTCTTATTTTGGTATCCATGATTTCTTGGATCCGAACGTCTCATGCCATTGCAGCAGTAGCAACAACAGCTGGTACTTGACAGAATTGTTAGTTGAGCGCTAGAAATTAGGCCCCTTTATGCATGTCCTACCCATCTGTAGCAGGCTTTTGAATCAAGGTAAGTTGGCTTCATATTCCTTGTTTTTCTTCAAGTTTGAGGTAGGGGAGAAGATAGTTGTTGAGTATGATACAGATTATCAGTTGTTCTGGAAGGCCAAATTAGGTGGATTCATGCCTCCTGCAGTTGGAACAGGGGTGATAATCACTTTTCCAGCCAAAGCTGAATGCTTTCACTAGTTTGGAAGCACATATAACCGTGGTTGCAAGAGACCATGAATTTTTTTTAAGGGTTGGATATCAAATTTTGTTAAAGATTCTCTCCATCTTCTTGTTACCCCACAAGTAAAAGAGAATCAACTAAAGCTGAACAAACATGTAGAAGTACCATTATGCTGATTTGGGTTTCATCTTTTGGAAAGAAGATTTGGCTTCAAAATTAACTTGAATGATATATAGACTTTTCAGGAAATGGTCCATTCTGATTGTGGCTGAGGCCTTGTATCATGGTGGAAGTATTGAGGAAGTGATGACTGATAATGACCTCTTTACATCTGATAGAAAAGTTGAACAAAGATCATAGTATTCAACACGTGAGTGCATTTCAACATATGAGAACTTTATAAGGTATGCTCAACTGTATTGAAAGTTGCTTTATTTTGCTGCCAGGTTTATCCACGGTGACTATTTTTATATACAACACTAGAGTTGCTCATAGTATGCATAATATTTGACTAGACCATGTCGGGCATTGTAAACATTTGCTTTTCTCTTAATTTTACCCATGGTTGAATCTTCGCTTCCACTTATTCTGCTATGTTTTTCAGAGCATGCAATGGATTTTTCATATTTAACATTATCTTTCCATTTACCCCAGACATTTGGACTTTGATAAACAACTGACAATATGTTTTTAACAAGCAAAGTGGCCTACATTGTTGAACCATTCGGGGAATGATCCAAGATATTTAGCAGCAGTGGATTTCTTATCTTAGAAAATTTAAATATCCCTATGGTTGATGTTAATGGCATCCTTGAAACCACTATCGTAAGGCTTCTCTCAATTTGTATTGGTGTTTTTGAACAATACCCTGCCAATCCCAAGGTTTTGCTCTCTAATTGCCAGAAGATTTCAATGCAAATTCTTTCTTATACAAGTTAGAATTAGTGGCTTGCTTGGTTACAAATTTCTTTCATCAAAAGGTTCAATGATGCACACACTTTAAGCCATGTCTTCACTACCCTTGAATGTGCAGAGAAGGTATACTCATGTTTAGCAGATGCCTCCCAGGATCATCTCACCGGGTCCTCTCAAGCATGGGTACTTTTCAGGGCCTAGACAATATCGTTAGACAATGTATTGGATCATTCTCAGTGATTGATTCCATGGTAGATTCTTCTTTTTACCCTTTTCCTCTTCATCTTGTCTTATGTACCTCTAGTTAATATCTTGCACTCTATCCTCTTTCCACTTTTTTTATCTCATATTTAGTTCATGTTCTATTGTTTGATCTTGTTATATTTTGCTTTATGCTTTTGGGGTAGCATAGGGTGCCCCTACATATTGGCATCACTGGTTGTACTTCTTTGTCCCATTTACCTATCTGTCAAGTTTTATTTAGACTCAAAATAAAATTATCTTGCCTTATCTACATTGTTTCTTAGCTTTATATCTTATGCTACAAAATTAGAGAGAACTTTGTAATAAAGGAAGGACAACCTTTAAATCTGAGTCCTAAATTGCAGCATCCTACAAGTTGGTCAGGCTTAAATTTTTCTGTTGGTAGGTATTGCACGATGACACTATATCTATAAAATATATTTCTTATGTACTGATTGTATTGCCTAGAATATTTTGATCCATGAAGTTGTGGGTTGGCAGGCTCTAATAGCCCACTTGGAGCACAACCCCTTGAAAAATTTGACACTAAGAAGAATTACATGAGAAAATTGTTGTCACTTAGATGTTAGTAAAAACACGTAGGTCTTTAGACTTTTTATCATAGTTGAGGAACATTACTGAGATAATTTTCTTTGACACTCCAGACTGTAAAATTTCTGAGAATGCTGCAAAATGAAAAACCTCTTGAGGAAATATCTTTAGCAAGAAGCCAAGCAGAATTTGAATATTTTTCTTAACCGGACCATATAAGGGTTCCCCTACGTATTGGCATCACTGGTTGTACTTCTTAGTCCCATTTACCTATCTGTCGAGCTTTATTTAGACTTAAATAAAATTATCTCACCCTATCTACATTGTTTCTCATCCTTATATCTTATGCTACAAAATTAGATAGAAATTTGTAATAAAGGTAGGACAATCTTTAAATCTAAGTCCTGACTTGCAACATCCTACAAGTTGGTCAGGCTTAAATTTTTCTGTTGGAGGATATTGCACGATGACACTATATCTATAAAATATATTTCTTCTGTACTGACTGTATTGCCTAGAATATTTTGATCATTGAAGTTGCGGGTTGGCAGGCTTTAATAGCCCACTTGGAGCAAAACCCCCTGAAAAATTTGACATTAAGAAGAATTACATGAGAAAATTATTTTCACTTAGATGTCAGTAAAAACAGGTAGGTCTTTAGACTTTTGATCATAGTTGAGAACATTCCTGAGATAAATTTCTTTGACACTCCAGACTGTAAATTTTTTTAGAATGTTGCAAAATGAAAAACCTCTTGAGGAAATATCTTTAGCAAGAAGCCAAGTAGAATTTGAATATTTTTCTTAACCAGACCATACAAGATTATGTTGTTATCACTAAGAAACTTGGCCAGCTTTACCCTTGAATGGTATATCATAAAGGAGATCCTTCAATGACAAAGGTTTGCTTTGATCATAAAAAGCAAAATGCAGGTTTTGATAATTCTGGATTTGTGTTATTTGCTAAGGTTCAATGTTCACCATTTTGGCCAAAACGGGAAAAAGACATGCTTAAACCTTCCGAACTCCTCAAAATAGTTCCACTCACACTGTTTGATTTATAAAACAGAGAATGCCAAGCCAACTGAGCAATGGCATCCATCAACTTCTATATCTTCAGACTTGATTGTTTCTCTTGAAGTCTCATCTTCCTAAGGCTGGTGATTGGTCAGAAAGAAGCCTTGACTTTCATTAGGTGAGATTTTCTCATCCGTTACTCCGTCCACTCCGAAAGGCATTTTCGCCTGGGCCACCTTCCCTGCATGTCGGCGCAAGGAACCCCAGCCTTGTGGCGGTGCCATTTGAGCAGAAGCCAGGGAGAAAAAACCTATTTCGTTCTCCGTCCTGAGACATTTTTCATTCCAATCACATAAGTGATGTTGTTTCAATGTTATACAAATGAATTATTATATTTTATGTCTTAAAATTTAATAGTTTCCCATTATCATTGTTAAATAATTTTTGTGAAATTCCATTTTGCCTCAAAATTCAATTTCTGATATATGTTCTTTCAATGTTGACTCAACAATTCTTTTGCAAAGTGAAATTCTATTTTCTATGAACAAGTGAATTTATCTGAAGCATATCTCAATGCTTGGAAACTGTTAATGCAGGTTTTCAGATCGATTTGAAATTTTACTTGTGGAATATTCAGTGAGATGTCAAAAGATAATCATGGGAAGAAACCATCAAGGCAAATAGATGTATTATCATACTTTCAAAAGGCTCCATCCAAAAATACACATTCTCTTCATGATTCAAGCTCCTTTGAACAATCTGTTACTGAGAGAGAGGTTAACTCTTGTGGAAATGCATTTGATATCCATACGATGGATGAAATAATAGGTTCCTCAAGTGGTCAGTGTGAGATAAATGCAGTTTCAACAGAAATTGGTGATGAAAATGTTAAAGATTTTTCCTTGGAAAGTGACACAATCCATTCGTGGAAAAGGAAAAGAGGCCAATGGTCCATAGGGAGATGATTCCAAGAAAATTGGGTCTCAAGTTTTCCATTTATTGAAGAAATACCTCCTACAAATGAGAACGAGGTTTTCCGACAAGTTAGATGTATTGCGTGTAGTTGGAAAACTCAAAAGGTAGTGAAATTTCAGATGAAGCTAGATATGGTACAAAAGCATGCAAGAAAGGTGTATGAAAAGAAAATTGTAAATGGTAAAGAGAAATCTATTGTTAGATGGAAATCTTTTGAGGAATGTCGACATGTTGAATATGCAGAAGAATATAAAAATATTTAATAAGTAAGAGGAAACTTTAGGCAGGCAGAGGAACCATCATATCTCTATTTGAAAAGACGATGGAAAGAAGTTTGTTATCCAAGACGATACAAGTAAGCACTGTATTTCACATTTTATCTAAAGGTCGTCCTATGACAGATTATCCAGATCACATGAAATTTCTATCTTTTCTTCAAGTGCCAAACTTTCCATCTTCTCATTGGTCTGTAACCAGTGGTTGGGGAGGGGCAGGATATCTAGCTCAAGTAGAAAAGGATGATTTGAAAGAGAAGATTGCAAATGCTAGGTTTTTGGCATTGTCTTTAGATGAGGTTACGACTATAGATAATACTTCATGGATTTGCATGAACATTTATATGGTTAATGACCATATTAGGTATTCCTATCAACTTGGCATTAATAAGATGAGAGAGACTTCTACAACTAAAAATATTTATGAAATTGTTCTTAATGGAGTGAAGGAAAGTGGTATGGATCAATTAATGATTGCAAAAAAGTTGGTATGTGTTGGAGCAGATGGAGCAGCGGTAATGCAAGGAAAAAGGAATGGCCTTTGTGTTAGGCTACAACTATCAAATTCACCATATATTCTTAGTATTCATTGTATGGCTCATAGGATGAATCTTGCATTTAAAATAGTAAGCAAGTTTCCATCAGTTTCAAAAGTTGAAGATCTTGTACGTGAGACTCATGCATACTTTTCTCGTAGTCCCAAGCAATATTTAGAGTTTCAACAATTTGTTGATAGTATTACGGATCAAAAAAGACTACTGAAAGATGTTGATACAAGATGGATCTCATTAAATGGACCAACTCAAAGACTATTTAGTGAGTTCAAATCTTTGGTAGGGTTGATGTATGAAAATCGCTATAATGTAGACAAAGCTCAAGATCTTCTTTCTCGACTAACTAATATAGAGACATTATTGACATTGGCTAGAATTCTTCCTATGCTACATGAAATGAATGTCCTTGTGAAAATGTCTCAGAATTGCACAATGTATATTGTGGAATACACAAATGGGAGAAAGTCAGCGTGTCTTGCATTGGATATTTTGTATTTGATGCCAGACTCTTTTACTGGTCTAGAGTTTAAAAGTTGGACTAAGATCATCAATATAGAAAATACTGAAATATTTTTGACGTTTAATGAAAAAGGGATACTATGTATTGCAGTGCGTGGTTATATGGTTCCCTTTCATTATATTAGTAAGACGGGACGAATCACCAAAGATTGCCTTGTCAAGAGACCAATTTGATAATATTGTGATTTCAGTGAGACAAAATTTGATAGAAATTGCAAGATCACTATCATTAGAGATAAGAGAACGATTTCCTTGAGATGAATTGTTGGAGACCATGTGTGTGGTATACCCTCAATATTGGAACAATTGTCAATGTCCAAGAACTTTAAAGGTTTATTTTCAAAAAAGATTAAAATGTTTAGTAGACCATTTTTGCAAGAAAGTCTCGATACATGGAGAACAAATTGAAGGTATTTTAGATTCATCAAAATTATATCAACAAGGTGGACGCTTTGCTGAAACAATGTGGAAGCAATATCCTTTTTTGGAGAATCCTAATGAAAATGGTGCTATAACAAGATTATGGACTACTTTAAGTGCTAGCCAATACCTGCAAGAAAACATATCAGAATATTTCAAATTAGCAGATTTGTATCAAACAATGATTTTGGGATCAGTGGAGGATGAGAGAATGCTTAGTGCATTATCATTATTGAAGTCAAAGTTGAGGAACAAGCTTGATAAACATGTGGATACATGTTTAAGATTATATGTAACAAAGTATGACATTGACAATTTTCCATATGAAAGAGCGCTAACTCCTTAGCGATCAGATTGTGATAGAAGGGGAGAAAACAATATAACAAATCTCTCTAATGAACTTGATATAGAACATAATGTTTTGGAGGCTCATAATGACAGTTCAGTTAGAGAAGTTCATGTTCACAATTTAGAAAATGAGGACCAAGATGAGAACTGGGAAATTGAAATACCCTTGTTTCCGGGAAAACTAGTGTCTTTTCGATCTGCTAGTCCCACTACGATGGGTAGCTATCTTAGAAACAAACAATCAAAGCACTTTGTGATTTCCTTTATGTATGATAGATAAGAGAGAAGCAAAGGGGGCTGACCTGGATCTTCTGCTTGACTCTTTACTTGATTTCTCTCTCCCTTGATGGAACTTGCAACTCTTCTCCTACTTGTCCTGTTTCAGAGAATACTTGTAGAGACAAAGTAACAAAACACCATAAAAGAATCTCGATCTATAATACCATAAACAATGCAGAATCAGAAATACATTGATAATACAATTGCATTCACAAATAACAAGATTCACAAATATACGATTATATGGAGGAAAACTCAAATAACTTTATTAATAGTAGAAGAGAGGATTACAACCCCGTTGTCTGATCCAACATCATCCTCCCAGCATCAAAGCCCTCTTCACCTCATGAAAAGTAGGATCACCCAACAATACAATGCTTCTTCTCAAAGAAAAACTAACAGCGCTTCTCTACAAATTACAAAATTCTAGCCTCTAGATCTCTCAGATGAGGGATCCGTTTATAGATGTTTACAGAGGTGTGAGTCATGTTTGGGTTTTTGATTAGTGTCATTCCACTTGTAGTTCTTAGTTCCTCTTGGAGATTTCTTGGATCTCTTACTCATGCCTGGGCGAATTTAGAGAGGCAAGTGTCATAGAGGAAGTTTCTAGAAGATTCCATGAGCATCCACTTAGCAAACTACCTCAAACATTTGTCCATTCTTGCTCATCGCACCCCACAAAAGGCCTCTTCAGTATGCATCGCACTTGGCTAGTGTAGGAGTCAGTATGCATCGCACCTTGACTAAGGAGCAGTCAGTATGGTCCAGTTTTGGCCATTTCTAGGTGGTTTTTCAGGTGGAACTTCTGGGAAATGATGAAATCAATTGACCATGATCTTTTAGGGTATGAAACAACACTTTTAGAGGTTAAAGAGCCCTTGGTTTATCAACATATATGATTGGGGTTGCAGTGCCCAAATATGTCTATAACAGTTGCCCCCTAAAGCATGAGGTTGTAAATCTT
>APFE030521887.1:0-23339 GCA_000404065.3 Pinus taeda | reverse complement strand
AGTTCATGTCAAACATAGGCCTATTGTTCTTGATAATTTGAGATATTGGAAAGTTTTATGGGATGACAATGAAATTAATTCATTTTTGCAAAATGAAGGGAAGTTTAAGAATGCTTCCATTAATGATGTTAGTGATTCTGATGAACAAGACATTGAGGTAAATCAGATGGATGTTTTATAGCTGAAGGATAATGTTATTCCTAGAGGTCTTATACCTTTATAGGAGTTGTTTGATCAAGATGATGTGGCGAGAAAACCAACTTTGATTCCTATTGAAAAAGGAGTCGAATATGTAAACATTGGGACAGCAGACCAACCCAAGCTTGTTAAGTTATCAAAAACGTTATCTCCTGAGTCAAAGGCTAAGTATTTTAAGTTTCTTTCTAAATTTTGTGATGTTTTTGTGTGGGATTACTCAAATTTGAAAGTATACGACAAGAACATCATTCAGCACACCATTCCTATCAAGCTGGATAAAAAATCCTTTAGAAAAAAGTTGAGGAGGATCAACCCAAAGCTGCTGTGATCCATCGAGAAAGAGGTAAATTGATTATTTAAAGTTGGTATCATTGTTCCAATTAGATTCTTTGATTGGGTTTCAAATTTGGTCCCGGTTCGAAAAAAGACCTGGGAGATAAGGTTGTTCATCCAGGGTTCTTTCTTCTTGGTCGTATAGTTTAATCTTTTCGAGTATACACATATATATCGTTGGCAACTTTATATTCTTACCTATATATTATGTTCCTCCTGTATTTATTATGATTATTATTATTAATATATATACAATTTTAGGTATTAATCTAATTTGATTTTATGTAGATGTATGATTTTTTGATGAGGGTCCTTTTCCTGTTTTGGTAGTTAATTATTTAATTCATAAGGTCATTATTATTGGTATATCTAAACTATGATGTATTCTTGGGTCTAATTTTATTGTATTTATGTTATTGTCATTTTATTTTTTGATTTGTGATTGCTTCAAGTTAGTTATTTATTTTCAGCTCTTTAAAAGCATGGCTTTTCTAGATATTTTTATATCGCAATTTAATATGATTAAAATAATATTATATATTATATATATATATATATATAATTATATATATATATTATATATATATATATTATATAATATAGTCAAAACTAACCTCTTATGATTAGTATTAATAATTTGGTTAAATTTAATAAGTTTTATAAACAGATAAAATTTAATATTACATCAATAGTAATTAGTATAGTTTTATAAACAAATTAACAGACCTTTAATAAATAATTCATATATATATTTAGTTAATAATTTAATAAATGAATAACTTATTGTTTTTAAATTACCATTAAAATTATATTTATTCATCCTATTATTATTTTTGAAAAAAGAATAGATAATTTATGTAACTTAAATTACTTCTTCATAAGAAATCATTCAAACAAATATTAAATTTATAATAACCATTAGTATTATTTTATTAAATAAATTACTTATGATACTATTCTTCGTACCTAATTTTACTAATTTCTAGAAATAGAACATTATATTATTAATTTTTATATTACAAAAATATTAATAATAAATTTATAATAACCATTAGTATTATTTCATTAATAACCTAATGTTATTTAATTAAATAAATTACTTATGTTACTATTCATTGTACCTAATTTTACTAATTTCTAGAAATAGAACATTATATTATTACTTTTAATATTATAAAAATAGCAATAATATTAAATTTATTAATATAAGTTTGGCCTGGGTCCTAGAGTAAAAAATAGCCGTTATGTAGCCGTTGGAGTCTCTGCTCAGTCTATTTAACATGCTAGGCCAGATCTGTTTCTTCAACTTGTCTTGACGATGAGCCACACTAGTTGGTTCGAAACGCGTCGACAAAGGTCTTTTTCATGTGATTTATGCCGAAGCTCTTCTTATAATTATAGATAAGGTTGTGCATTGATTTCTGGAACCTAATTAAAGTATCCCTAAAAGATAATTATCCTCTTCCTAAGATGGACCACATTATGCAAAGAGTAGTTTGAGCATCGCGGATGTCACTACTAGATGGCTACTCAGGTTACAATCAGATTTTGGTGCACGAAAAAGACCAAGGCAAAACTGCCTTCACAACACCATGGGGGTCTTTTCAGTATGGCAAGATGCCATTTGGGCTGAAGAATGCAGGGGCCATTTTTCAGCAGGCTATGGATATAGCTTTCTCTAATGAGAAGGATGTTCTCTTAGTGTTTTACTTAGATGACTTGAAAATAATTTCTGGTTTTGTTGACGAGCATTTACACCACCTGAGGATTGTTTTTTAGAAATGCAAGGAGTTCGAGATTTCTTTAAATCCAAATAAGAGTCTTTTTCCCATGGAGGAAGGTAACCTCCTCAGACATATAATTTTCAAATATGGTATTCAAATTGATCCTTCTAGGGTGGATGCAATTCAACAAATAAACTTTCCACCCAACAAAAAGGAGATCCAAGCCTTCAACGGTAAGATGAACTTGTTACGTAGATTTATACCAAATTTGGTTGAGAATTTGCGTGAGTTAACTAATATGTTGAAGAAGGACAGACTTGTGAAATGGACCAAGGATGCCATGGAATATTTCAACTTGGTAAAACTTGCTTTGACCACAACCCCTATTTTGATTAGTTATGACTATACTCATGATTTTATTATATTTTCATTTGCATCTGAGCACACTTTGGCTACTATGTTGATGCAAAACAAGGATCATGTTGAGCATCCCATTGCATTTTTCAGTTAGACTATTAGAGATGTTGCTCTTCACTATAACATCATTGAGAAACAAGCTTCGTCTCTTATAAAGGCATTGAAGGATTTTAGAGTTTACATTCTGCATTCGCATACCATAGCATATGTTCCCAACATGGTTGTCAAAGATGTCTTCATGAAAACTGATCCAAAAGGAAGAAGAGGTAAGTGAATAGTAGCAATATTAGAGTATGATATTGAGATTAAGCCCACAAAACTGATCAAAGGTCAAGGCTTGGCAAAACTCATGGCTGAGTCAAATCTTCATATTCTGGATATAAATCTTATTGCAGCAATGTCAAATGATGAAGACAATGGCACACTCATTCAGGTATCATAGATGTTTCTCAACTCACCTTGGTATTCTAATATAGTGTATTTTCTTCAACACCTTTCTCTGCCTCCTGGAATTTGAAAAAGTAAAGGTAGATCACTAAAACTTAAGTTTACAAAGTTCTACATTTTAGAGAGTGCTCTCTATTGGAAAGATCTGAGAGGGGTTCTTCTTAATTGTTTGGTTGAAAATGAAGCTCAGCAGGTAATAAATGATTTTCATAGAGGAGATTATGGGGGTCACCTATTTTGGAAAACAACAACTAATAAAATCTTGAGATCAGGGTATTATTGGCCATCTTTATTTTCACATTTATATAAGACAGTCATGAGCTGCCACAAATGTCAAGTTTTTCAGGGAAAAAAGAACTTGCTTCCTCTTCCTTTGAAACCAGTTGTATTTAATGCACCGTTCCAGTAGTAGGGGCTTGATTTCATAGAAAAAATTCATCCTACATCATTAGCACATCACATATGGATTTTGACAGCTATCGATTACTTCACCAAATGGATCGAAGCCATTCCAATAAGCAAGCTACGAACACGGTAACTATTCAGTTTTTAGAGTACAATATCTTGTCTCATTTTGGTCGCCCTCACACGATTATTATAGATAATGTGAAAAGTTTAAGTCGAAGAAAATGTTTAAGTTTTGTGACAAATATAACATCAGATTGGGTCATTCCATGGCATATTATCTGGAGGGAAATGGACTAGCTGCGTCTTCAAATAAATCCTTGGTAAACATTATTAAGAAGATGTTGGAGGCAAGAAAAAATAATTGGCATCGAAAGCTTGTCAATTCTTTGTGGGCCGACAGAGTGAGAAGTAAGAAATCAATAGGTATGTTGCCTTTTGAATTGGTTTATGGTACTGATACAATGTTTCCTACATCCCTTGTTGTCCCGGTCATGAGATTATTGCAAGAAGCCGACAATGAAGAAAATGATATTAAGTTCCAGATCAATCAAATGATTCACCTTCAACAAACAAGGGAAGAGATTTCTCAAAATACTTTTCGGCTACAAGAGAAGATAAAGAAAATTTATGACCACAAAACCAAGGCAAAAAAGTTTTAGCTGGAAGATGTAGTGTTGCGATGGGATGCACGAAATGAAGAAAAAGGGAAACATGGTAAGTTTGATAATCTATGGAAAGGACCTTATAAAATCTTAATCTATCAAGGACAAGATGCATTTTTATTAAAGGAAATGGATGGTCAAGAATGCTGAAGAGGACCAGTGAATGGTAGGCTCCTGAAACACTATTATTTCTAATGCAGCTTGCTAAAGTTGTTTCACTGTCATTGTATATACCAATTTGCTTTCCTTGCAAGTTTTGAAGTACAATGTCATTTGAGCTTAGGGCCCAAAGTGAAGGCTATAGAGCTTAAATGCTTTGTGTTGTGTTCAATAATTCTTTGAGTTAGTCTAGAGTCGGTTGTGAGTCAGTTTTCAGTTTGTATCGAGTCATTTTTCAAAAATTTCAAAAAGATTTCAGTCTTTCATTTGTTTGACCGTATTGGCCCAATCAACTAGGCACTTGGTCTACGGTGTTCTTGACACATCCAATGAGATACCATCCCCAATAAGGCCAATTTTAGTGTTAGTATATGCATGCTTCCATTAGGGATCAAATATGCCCTTTACATTTTCATTTTAGGTGTCTCATACTGAATTTTTTATCATTCCACTAGGTCATGCCAAAATGGTCCACCGATGGTTGTCTTCTTCTTAGAAAATTAAATTTTCCCTCATGAGGTACATTTGCTAACCCATCTCCATGTTGCATTCAGTTATGGTTTTAGTTATGTTATTTTTAGAGTCAATGCAGTTATGTTTCCATTAGGTCTCGGGGTTCATTTCCAAGGTCTTTTCATTAGGTCTTATGGTCCATTTCCAAGGTCAAAAGCATAGTTTCAAGTGTAAATAAAGGGAAACAAAGGTATGAGGAAGACCAATAACCAAACAGTGGTTGGTAGTATGTCATGGTTATTGTACAAAGATCTTATTTGACTGATGTAATTTTCATCTCAAAAACATGTTTTTGAGATGAAAACAGAGTATTTTAGTTGATTCATATTTTTTTTATGAAATTCAAATCATTTCATGTAATAAGTGTTCCCATAAGTTGTCCAAGAATTTCTCCTTACTACAAGAAAATGAAGCCATTGAATAAATCAGTTCAATCAAAGCATCATTCACCTGAAAAGAAACAAAGAAAGAAAAGCATCAAATAGAGATTTGAAGACAAAGTAAAAGTTCCAAAAAACATTATAAAGTGGGTTTTTTCTAAGGAAAAAGAAAAATCACCTTCTATATAAGATTTCAAAATTCATCATATTCATTTGACAAAGAGAGAGAAGAGAGTTGAAGGAGAGAAGGAAGCAAAATGATGGCTGAGCAAAGTGGAGGCATTAAGCATAGAGCAGGGAGCGCTGCGCACAGGGCAAATATTAGAGGTGATGTGCATAGAGCGGGGAGTGTTTCGCATACAAACAAAGCATTGCGCATAGAGCTTGTGTGCCAGTGCATTTTTTCATGGTGTTGCGCACTTGTACAAGGCATTGTGCATAGGGCTAGAAAACACCAAGACTACCCTAACAACCATCTAAATTGCTCTTTTGCTACCTAGACCCCCTAAGCAAGTAAGTACACTCCTCGAGCCATCCTCCTAATACTCATTTCACGATTTTGAAGTTTGTTTGCTATTTAAATTTTAAAACCCTAGGTTGTCTAAAAACCCTCCCTACTTACCATATCCCTTATGCCACATTCTGTTGTCAAATCCCTGCATATATCCCCTATATCCTAATCCCCCAAACAAAATTCATACACCTATCCCCTATACCCTAATCCCCCACTCAAAATCCCTACACCTATCCCCTATACCCTAATCCCCAAAACAAAATCCTTAAACCCCTATTTACTAAACAATCCCTAACAAAAAATATCCTCCTTCTCACTCTCACATCATACATATCTCATCCTATATTGCACAAACTCCTATCCCCTTCCCCTATCTTATTCACCATAACTCACTTATTGATTACCTTCTCTAGTGTTTCTAATGTTTAAAATTAAAAAGACATGGATAAAGATGATAAATATTATGGGGAGGAGGAAAACAGTGGCAATGAAAGCATGGGAGTTTAACCTCAACATTAGATAAAACCACATAAGGGAGGCAGAATTATCATAGAGGAACCATCAAACATCAAAGAGTTACATGCTTCTCATATAATTGTCTCTTATTTCAGGCATCTAGGGTGCTATGAGTTTTGTGAGAAAGTACAAAGAGTTCAACACCATCCTGAGCTGACCAGGATTTTTGTAGCCAATCTCCGTGATAACAAGGTAACTCTTGTCGAGGTGACATTTACAGTTTCATCCTCCATCGTTTCTAATGCTACAAGGATTCCGAATGTGGGGGGAAAATGGTATAAAGTACAAGATTTTGATGAGCACTACTATGAGACATACATTAAACCCAGGTACAAGAATGAAAAGAAGAGGACCTTTCCTTTTAGGTTCATTGACGACAAGTATGCCCCTATGATGAGGATCATTATGAAGTATTTTACATGTGAGGGCATATTTTCCAGGTTGTACACCTATCATATTAGGCTTCTTATGCACTTCACAAGAGTGAAAATGATGAACATCCCATATTTCTTATTCAGGAGCATTGAGAAGATGGCCTACATTGTACAAAAAAAGCCACACCCCTAGCAAATGAATATTATTTATCACTATTCCTTGATTAAGATGATTGTGCTACGTCATTTCAACCTCCTGAACATCTCCTGGGATACATTTATTTCCAATGACATCTTCAATGGTCCTTAGATTCCTCCACCGGTGCCCCTAGAAGCAGAAAGGCCTTCCAGCAATGCCAAAGTAAAGAAAAGTGAGAAGTCTAAAGAGACTAAAGTTGTTGAGAAGCTAGAAACCAAAAAAACATATCAAAGAGGAGAAATAAAGTTGTTTGCAATGGATAGGCAAGTGTTTACTCCACTTGATCTGGAAGGGGCCTTGCCTTCTTCATTAGCTCATATGCAAATGCTTGCTCCACAAACTGTGGAAGGGGCTTTGCCTTATTTATCAACACAATAAATACAACAGGTGCAAGAAGTGCATAAAGGGAAAGAAAATATGTTGGAAGAAAGCCTCATTGAGGAAGAGGAAAGGGAAGTTGATTTGATGGATCAGAATAGCCACACATTCATCATGGCATTGAGATAGTCGACTTGGAGGCTCAAGATGAGGCAACAAATGAAAATATAACCATAAGGGGAAATATGCACAGATCCAAGCACTGATGGACAACTTGGCAAGAGCTAAGTATGTCATTTCATACTTTGAGCAAGAGAACAAGCAGCTAAGTGACAAACACGTCCTCATGGAGCTAGAACTTCTAAAAGCAAAGAGGCAAGGTGACAAAGGAAAATTAGTAATGCAAGAGGAAGAAACCCCAACCACCTTGACTACAAAACAAAGGCTTGAAAAAGAGATTGAGGATAAGGAAACATGGATTGATAGGGTCAATTTTCATTTGGAGAAGCTACTGCAAAGGTCCAACAGGGACAATCAAATCATTAGGCACATGGCTCATCATTACAGGGACTAGAGCAAGATTTGCAACATAAGAGTCAAGAAAATGAAGACAAGGATAAAAAAAGCACACAAAGGTAAAAAGGAGGGTTATAGGCTTAGGTTTATTGTTGAATCTTCCTTGGCTAACCCAAACACTTGATGGTGGTGTTCTCCACAAATTTTGAGTAAGTTTTGAGAATTTTTGCCTTTTTGAAGAATTTTACAATTTTGCAGTGGCGCTGCACTTTTCCTATGGGAATCCAAACAAGATATGGTTGGAATTTTTGGATTCACAATGATGATTGCATGCACCTTGTGCATTTTCTAAGCATTTGGAGCAAAACTAGTCATCCAAAAGGTCAAAAAGAACCCAAAAAAATGACCTTTTTACCCATGGCGCTGCGCACAAAGGCAATCTTGGGAGAATCAGTTTTGAGGGGTCAAATCAACTCCAAATGGGAAACTAAAGGGATATTTGGAAATTATACAAGACAATATTTCTAATGAGAAATCATGAGCTCAATTTTGACATCGGGAAGGCCTCCAAAATGGTCCTGTAAAAAGTGCTATGCATAGAGCTTGGGCGTTGGGCATAGGACAATTTTATGCTGAATTTTCACTTCGCTGTGCAATTACTGTAATTTAGGGTTTTCTCTCATGGATGATGTTATTACTGATGTAAATGGTGACTAGCACTATAAATAGGACATATATCAGTTACTGGAAGGTAGATTCATTAGACCAAAAGTTATCTTGAGGACAAATGAATCAGTGTCCTCCCTTTTAGAGGCAAGTTGTTAGGTTGCCTAGATTCCAGTTTCTTGTTCAGTTTTTGATGGATTAGTTCCTCATCTTAGGGATTTGACCCCTAAGGATGGCAGGAGGTTGAATTTATGTCTATATCTTGTTCTTCTTTCTCATTGTAAAGGGTTGGACTGATTTGGATTCTTATGCTTTGAGTAGACATCATTTTGTATTAGTTTTTAGCAGGAGATTAATGACAAGTTGCAACTATTTCTTTGGGATCCATGTGGTATGATGTTCAATTCAGTTTTCTCTATTGTGATCATATGTTAAAAAAATTTTTGTACTTAATCAATCATTTCATTGCTTTTAAGTGGATGTTTTCAAGTTGATGGGCAGAACCCATAATATTTATGCTCTGTTTTGGGAAAATATTCACAGTCTATTTTTTCTTTAGTTTAGGAAGAATCCATGTTGCTTACATGATATTTCTAGCTCCTCACCTGTCTTGAATCACCTCACCCATCAAACCCCAAAGTGCTAAGCCTTGTGCCTACCTTGCCCCATCAAGAACCCTACAATTTTGACCTAATTTCCTTGCCCTAACTGTTTGGCTCCTCCTGATCCAACAAAATCCTTCAAAATAATATCAAACCTTGTGCTACTATACCTAGCCTAATATCGTTTTCTTGATCCAGTCATCTTGGCTGAGATCCTTATAGAGAGAGCCCTCTCCTAGCCCAGTAGGGCTAGCTACTTGGCTAAGCATGGTTTATGGTTACCCTAGCATTGCCTTCCTTCAGCCTGAGGTCGATCCAAGTGATAAGCGTGAAGAAGATGCTGCTACGGCCAAAGGTGGTGAAGTTTCCAACATTTTTAGTTTTGGTAAGGCGCTAGAAATTACACCTAATATGTTACAGAGTGCCTCCAGTGAGCTGATGATCTTGTCTTGGATAGGAGAGGTTATTCAAAAATATGCTTCATTGTTGAGCCCATATACTATGGATGGAAAAGGTAGGAAAGCTATCATCACCAATGATGTGCCAGCTAATGCACAATGTTTCTTAACGAATGAAGACTAGGAAGTTTTAGGATTGGATCGAACATATTTGTCTAGTGATTGAGAGATCGATAATACTGAGTGGTATCAGATGAGATGTCAGATGCCGAAATTCTACACGAGATTACTACAAGGAGTTGTGTCTAATTCAATCATTATTCAAGTCATATTGGAAATGGCTTACAACACATACATTTTATTGGAGCACACACTTGAATACTCATATTCATCCAGATTACGTGGTGAGCTTTAAAGTCTCTACCCAAATGCATGATTATCCTGGATCAAAAGCAGATCACTTTGCACATAGCATTTTTACAATTATGTATAATGGTTTCAAACTTCATGCTAAATAATTCTTCTTCTATGGCTACGCCAAGTTTTGATGAGACAATGTTGCATCCATCCTACATAAAGTCCAGAAACATCACCATTCCAGGAAAAGAGCAACGGTTCACCAAAATCATCCTTACTTTGACATTCAGTTGCAAACCAACTTTATTCATGGAAAATTGTTGAGATCTGCTAATCGGCTAATTAAAAGCCCAAATTGTAATCTAATTCATATATAATAGATTGCCTGGAGTGGCAAGGAGTTAACTTAAGATTTCAATTAATTAGATAGTAAGAAAGGAAATCAATCCAGCTAGGGACTGAAGGAACACATAAGGGAGGAGTTGGTCCCAATGTAGCGTCGGGAATTTATCAGTTGTGGATCGCTCCTCTCGTCTTGCTGGAGTTAAGTGATGTCTACATAATGTAAACATTGTTTTCAGTAATCAATTGAAGAAATTTCCCAGCACGTTCTGTTTAATTATTTATTTCATCTAATGACTTTACATTCTGTGTGAACTAGGTCATTAATAGAGGGTGTGCACTGGTTGGGTTGGCCACTAGACCAGCTCGACACTGCTCTACATCTTTTAGATTAAATAGCATCTATATTATTATTTGCTGTGTGAAATATTTAACTATTTCCTTCTTCAAATTGGTACTATTAGATCTGTTGCAATGTTTTCCTTTCGACTACAAGGTTGATCTAGTTTTCTGCTTTAGAAATTGTTCTCGAATTAGAAATCTTTCTTTATATCGAATAAAGATTGCCAAAACATTTGAATTTACAAGATCAACTGATGCTATAACACTCTGCCTCTACAGGTTTTAGTATGCAATTAGAATCCTTTGCTTTGGTTTAAAATCAATAGGGTTGTGCTTTGATTAGTTTCATGTTATGCATTTAAATAATTATTAAATAGTGAAATAGTTTGATCATTAACTCGTGCATCATTAAGCAACAATCACATATAAGTTTATATTATCTAAAGTTGTGATTCTTATGATGCAAAGCCAACATGATTAAAAGGGAAATTGCACTATGATAATGTTTAATTGGTATTGTAGTTTCCCTTTAACTTCTCGACAACTCTCAATGATTTATTTTCAGGGACAAGGAATGCAAGATTCATCTTAATTTAATTTCTTTCACAAGTTATTTACAGAGTAGATTTACATGCCGATTCTTTCAAGTTAACTTTACACAAAATTAGTACAAGCATAATTAGTGAAGGTAGAAGTAGTGCAAGAGGAATGATTTTGATTTGCTTTTGAATTCCTTCCAGCATTTATAGTCTCTCGATATTATGTCGACATTGTTTGATTTCCAGTTATGATTTCCTTTTTGAATTTCCTTTCGCATTGATTTCTTTTATTTCCCGCATGATTTTAATTATTTGGATTGATTTTTTCTAAAATTCTCTTTTAGTGCAGGATATCATTTATTGATGAGATTAATACGCAAGATAGACTAGAATTTTTTTTGCAGGTTGTGAAGGGATTTCTCTGGTGTTTCCAGTGTTGTGTCTCAAAGTTCAGAACTTTTCGAATTGACAAATTAAATGTTGGTACATTTATAAACCCTATACTGCATCCACCATTTTGTAAAAATCTATCTTTGGGTTGAATGCATCCCAGAAAATCTATCGCCCATTTCGCAAAGGGTTGCAATGTCATCTGTGGATTCAAAGGCATCTCATCCCTCCACGATGGCCTACCAGTCCTTTGACACACATCACACACCTTGCATTATGCTTTTGAGTCCCGATGGAGGGTTGGCCACCACAACCCTGTGCGTAGAATCTTCTGCGTGATTGCTCTCTCTGCTTAATGTCCTCCTGCAGCATCCCCATGAGCGTCCGTGAGGATGTTGCTTCTTTTAAACTCTAGTACATACTATCGCAATATCTCATCG
Organism: Pinus taeda; assembly: GCA_000404065.3. NCBI lineage: Eukaryota > Viridiplantae > Streptophyta > Pinopsida > Pinales > Pinaceae > Pinus > Pinus taeda. The sequence continues at coordinate 11,585 of APFE030521887.1, read as the reverse complement.
GACCCCATTTTGTATAGATGCCCAACAAGGACAAAAAGAAATTCAGTTCACACCACTAACTCCTTATTTTTTTGGACGATGTAGCTTTTCGGGGCAGTTCCTGTCATTAGGAAGTGTATGATATCCTCAAAATGGCCATCCACGATGCGTACTGCAAATAGCTGCGTGTCAAGAAATCCCTCCTCCAAATTAGTGGGCTCTTCCCTTGTTTCGATGCGCGACAAATGGTCTGGTCCTGCATTCACAATTACCTCAAAACCATATTCCTAGAAAAATAATAGCCATCTGCAGATTCTCCTCCCCAACACAGACTTATTGACCAGGTACTTCAACACAAAGTTATCCATATACATCTTAAATTGGCCTCCCAACAAGTAGTGTCTAAACTTCTGCAGCACGCATATCATGGCTAACCCTTCGCACTCGGTGGTGGAATAGTTCTTCTCGCCTTGGATAACCTTCTGCTTACGAACTCTATAGGATGGTCCAAGTCTCCTCCACCAGTCTATGTTAGTACTGCTCCCAGCGTTATACATGACATGTCGACATGTGCATGAAACTCATTCTTCCAATCCAGAAAGACTAAAATCAGCGTCGTGACCATATTTTCTTTCAATACATCCAAGCTCTTCTTACAGTCCTCGTTCCAACAAAATGTGACATCCTTCTTTAACAATTTCTCCATAAGTGCGGTGATCTGGGCATAGCCTTTGATAAACTTTATGTAATATCTTGTATGTCCTAGGGTAGCACGCAACTGTTTCACACTCCTTGGCACTTCCAAATTTAGTATCACTGCAATCTTCGTTGGATCTACCATTAGTCCCTGTCTGCAAACCTCATGACCCAACAAGGTCCCAAAAGGAACACAGAGCAGGTATTTCTACAAATTGAGCGTGATCTGGTTTCTTTGATAGGTATCCAGTGTCAGGCACAAGCTTTCTACATAGTGTTTCACCAGCCCAAACATAGTCCAATCATCAAAGTATACTTCCAGGAACTTATGAATAAACTCCTTGAATGCAACAATGATTACGCGGGAGAAAATAGTAGGTGCATTATTCAATCCAAACGACATTACAGTGTACTGAAAATAACCCCACTCAGTTGCAAAGGTTGTCTTGCTCCTATCCTCCCATGCGATTTTGATCTAGTGGTACCCCGAGAACCCATCAGTGAAGCAATATGCTTCCTCGCTACCTACATTTTCCAACACTTCATCCGTGAATGGAGTCAGGAAAGGATCACGTACGCAAGTGTCATTCATCTTTCTAAGTTCCATGCATATCCTTATTTCATTTTTTTGCTTCTTCTCCTGTACCACCATTGGGCTTACCCAATCAGATTCTTCCATAGGCTCAATGATGCATGCCATGAGCATCTTGTCTAGCTCTAAGCGAACCTTCTCCTTATACATTGGATTGAGATCGTAAGGTCTTTTCTTAACCAGTTTCACGTCAGGCTTCAATGTGATCTTCGTAACACCTAGGTCCCCGATTATCCCTTTTAGATCCGTAAACTTGGTAGGGAATAAATCATGGTATTCGTGGAGCAATTCAACAACCTTATCCACCATCGTGCCATCCCAGTAGTCTCCAATCTTCATGAATTTGGGCTCTTCCTCTGTACCAATGTTTACCTGTTTTGCTTTCAGCGACGCAGTTATATCATGATTCTTAACCCCTGGTCCTTCAACCTCACGGTGACCTTCTGTTTCAGGGAGGTTAATCTTTCGCAAATCCTCATCCTCTTCTTGAGTGGTTACATTATAGCATTCAAGCATGTGACTCAGCTAAGTAGCCCACTCAGGTTGAATCAGGTCTAAACGATCCTGTGGTATTCTAAAGATTGTTGATTTCACCTCTTGTAGTGCCTCGTCAATATAGTCAAACCCGTCTTCAAAGATGAATTTCATTATGAATCCTTTGTGCAAAATATCCCATTCACATGTACCATGGTAGAGCTTTGTTTCTACGTACGAGTTCATCGGGACAGCATCCAAGGTGTGATAGAACAAGTGCACCCATTCAAGCTGGGGCCTCTCTCCATAAGCCTAAGCCCATTTGGCCAAGTGTGGCTATGGATCATCTTACCCATCATATTGTTCTATAATTTGTACCTTCAGCTTCCCAAAGCATGTTCTCATCATCCTTCTACATTTGCGCCAATCATCAAAGCTTCCCTTGTGCGTACCCCACCATCTTGCGGCTGTAGTGCACAGTGCCCAGTCCAATGCCTAGAAGCACTGCTTTTCTGGTACCTTCCTTTCAAATGTATCCAAAAATATATCTATATAATTCATGCCATCATAAGTGGCAAATTTCTAACCTTTGAAAACACACAATGTGTTGGGTGTGGAGCTTGATTATCTTCTAGATTCAAAGGTTTCATCCGAATGTATACCCTAGGAAGATTTTACACCCCTCCACGGGGGGGTGATCCCCCCCGGCTGCGGGGGTCCAGGGGCCACCGGGGGTTTGGGGGCAACACCCCCGGAGCTAAAAATAGATGTAAAATTGCCTTGTAAAAGTCTAGTAATTTCTAGTAAATCTAGGTCGTTCATTAGGCAGATGATCTGATGGTAGAAGTTATGTGTAATTTAGGGTTTTTTGCCCTAGAATGCAACCCCTCACCATGTATGAGGGAATTGTATTGTGTCTACGTATATCTGTATTCTGAGTGAAGAAGAGAGAGGAAATTGAGAGCGAGGAGGGAGTTACAGCAGATCTGACGTAGGTTGTATCTCTTCAGTTTGCTGGATAATATAATAAAAGAAGGATTATCTGTTTCTTCGTGGATGTAGCCCAAACTAGGTGAACCACGTATATTTGTGTCTCTCTTGTTTTATGTGAATTCTGTGTTTATATTTCTGCAATATTTTATGTGTTTCATTGCTCTGTAATATATAATTTTCTAACATAGCGTAGTGACCAAGTCATCATATTATAGCTCAGTTTAGTTACCTCATGTAGCTGATTTTGCCAGTGCTCTAATTCTTCATCAGAGTCTGAGGTGCATGAACTCTCGATATCCCATGTAATTCATCCATTTGCCGTTGGATTCACCCAATCTTGGTCTGGCGTTGTTATATTAGAGATACAGTCTATATCATCATTGCTCTCATAATTGCAGATTCATTCAGTATAGCGCGATCCTTCAGCAGGATCTAGAGGTACTATCACGTGGAGCAATTTCTTCTCAAATATCATCTTTTTCTTCTTTAGGTTGATTACCCCATTCATATCAGTAGCCTAATCAATTCCAAGGAGCGCAGGATAGGGGTTGCTATCATCCACAATTTCTATTACTTCAAAGTCAGCCAGTGCACTCACGCCTTCAATATCTATAGTCACCCTTTGCAGCCGCCCCATGGGGATAATATTTTACTGATTTTCCATCCTTAGCTGAATCAGAGACCACTGTAGTGCGGGCCTCCCCATCTGTTCCCAAGTTTTCTTCTGTAGGCTGTTCGCATCCGATCTCAGGTCCAAAATAACCTGATTCATTTCATACTCTCCTATCTGCATGGTCAGCCTCATCTCCCGTCCCATCCTTGTTTTATGATTACCTATCTTTTGTACTATGTGTGGCTTAGCTGGAGTGTTTCTGGAACATCTATTTATGAGCTCATGTAACCCCTTCACAACCTCGCTATCGTGTAGAAACTTCATGCAGATCTCTAGGAAGGTTGTAAGCATAGAAGGGTCCATCTCCTGATCAGGCTAATCCTTGCATCTGAGGTGGAGGCCTCAGCGAAGTTCTTCTCCACCTCCATTAATGTTTCACGTGCACAGTCCAAATCAAACTCAATCTCCTTTTGATCTGAAAATGGGGACCTGAAGGCTTCTTATGAACTTACAAGAACCTCTCCCACTTCCAGAGCTTAAATATTCCCAAGTCTTTATGATTAATCAATGCAGAATTAAATATGCGCTTGAAAATAAGCTGTATGCTTATGTTTGTTTTAAAATTGTCTGTGTTATAAATTGATTTTCTTAAACTAATATAAAACATATAAAAGTGGAACAATGTAGCAAAATATTGCCAGACTTCTTCTTAATATGGTTCAAGCTTCACGATATGAAGCCCTGCGGGAGAAAAAATAAAAAATCAAAAAATCAAAAAAATAAAAAATAAAAATAAAATAAAAAATTATAGTACAAATTCCAAATTAACTCATCTGAGAATAAATTCTAGAGCATACAAAAACCCTATGTTCCTTGGAGCATATCTCCTAGAATATAGCAAAAAAAATATTTGCAACATGGACTAGATATTAAAAACAAATTTTCCTCAGCGTGGTCAAAGTTTTATGCTTTGAGGCCCTACATAAAAAAGAAAATGTATAGTTAAAATTATGAACTGACTTGTTTAAGATAGAATTTTGGAGCCTTCATAAACTCTAATTTCCTTAGACCATATATTTGAAAATATAGTGAACCAGGACGTAAAACTTGAACCAGATATTTCTTTGGATGTGTTCTAAATCATCTCTAGGCTTCACTTTCTGAAACTATACAGCGAAAAAGTTATAGTGAAAATTCCACGATGACCTTTTTGAAGAAGCAAAACCATGGGATCAAGAGCTCTGATACCAAATGCTATGATCCTTGTGCCTTAAAAATGATAAGAAACCAACAATTACATTCCATTTCAAGGGGAAACCTCCTTATACAATAAATACAAAGAAAAAGACAATATTTGGTGATCCTAAGGCTAGGTCTTCTTAGTATATATATATGAGACAAAGGATACAATTATAATAAAATGGGACCATGAAGGGTTCTATTTGCCTACATAAAAATATAATAATATAAATTTAATCATTCAATATTTAGGGCTTAATAATTGGTTTTTGGGTTAAACAATAGGGCTTTAAAAGAAAAAATAAATAAATAAATAAATAAAATAAAAATAAAATAAAATAATAAATAAATAAATAAATAAAATAAACATAAATAATAATAAATAAATAAAAAATAAAAAATCCTACTAAGGACAAAAGTGTTGATCTGAGGACCAATTCGAGGATATTGAACCCAACAAGATTCAAAATATCCCAAGACACTTGTGTTACTTTCTTGACCATGTTCAAGACCCCATGACCCATTCTTGGTGTGGAAAAACTCTTAATGGCATCCATATCCAACTCTAGTGATATAAGTCCCTTAGAGAATGACTACATTTTTGGCAGTTGTTGTTCATGGTGATTGAGCTTAAGAAGCTACATTAAGGGCATAAACTTGAATTATTTTCCTTCCCTAACCATCAAACTTGAGATTAATAATGTTCATTTAGGACTTAAGCCCCTTCTTCCCCTCTTCACTATGTTTAAGCTTTGAGACCCATTTGCACTACACAAAACCTACTAATGACATCAATATCCCACTTGGATGCCACAAAACCTAAGCATTCCTAGTGCGGGATTAATATGTATTCATATTTAGGGCCTATCTTGTGGTTTATTCAAGGCACTTGTATTTCTTTTATAGGCTAGAGATACCCCATGGGGTGGTTTGAGGACACATTCATGGCATTATATCCAGATCTATTGTTCATGACACTTAAGTCTAAGAATATTTATTTAGGGAACAACGATCTTATTATACTCCCCTATTTTGGTTAGACCTCGAGACCCATTCTTGGCTCATAATTAACCAAGGTATGGCATACATATCCCACTTAAACGTTAATGAAACCCTACAGAGGCTACATGTGGTTGTTTTAGGACTCTTCCATGGAACTTGAGTCTAAGAAGTCATATTTGGGGGCATAGGTTCTTTCTTCTCTCCCTTGACTATGATTTAGAACCCAATACCCATTCATTATTCCCAAATACTCATAATGGTACGTATATTCAACTCAAATCCCACCTTAGGAAGGGTTTTCATTATGGTTTCTAGTTGTTGGTCATAGTGCTTGAGCTTGAGAAGGTCCATTTAAGACTTAAGGACGTGTTTATTCCCTTGACCATGTGTATACCTTGACACCCATTTTTCAATGCACAAAACTAATCATGGTGCATGTATATCACTCTAAGGCCTACAAATAAAACATACAAAGGACGTGCATGTTGGTTCAAATATTTCTTCAAATATCTTGAGCATGAGAATATTCAACAATATCTCAAGCAATTTTTTTTCCTTCCTTGACTATGGTCAAGGCCTCATGACCCATCCTTAGTCCAAAAAACCTTTGTATCTATATTCAGTTATGATGCCAAAGGCCTCCTAGAGAGAGAGAGAAAGAGAGAGAGAGTACGTGTGTGTGTTGCGGTTTACAAGTGTTGTTCATGGTGTGCAATCCTAAGAAGTTGTGTCTAGGGATTAAGACCCAAATTAACCCCCCACCTTCTAACCATGGTGCTTGAGCTTGAGAATGTTTTTTTAAGGCATAATCCTCATGTTCCCGTATTTACTATGTTTAGGCGTTCAGACCCATTTTCACTCCATAAAATGTAGTTAAACATATAAAAGAAGCATTGCATACATAAAATCCTTCTAATAGAAAATTAAATAATGATAATGACACAAAATACTAAAAGATTTACCCTAGAAACCCTTAACTAGGAAAACAAACAAAATATTTATAGTTGTACCTCTAATTTTTTTATCATTAATCAACTTCATTATTTACAATACAATATAATCGATCCAAAAAAATAAAAAACCCTCAATTTTTTGAACTAGATTATATTACAACTTTAATTCCTTAACCAGGATTAGAAGACCATGGGTTGAAAAACCACATGCCACAAAACCACCAAAACACAAAAAATCATACACTGAAAACTACCAAAAACGAATAAAAGAAAACCCACTTTTTTCTAAATAGGGAGGCTAGTGCCCCACTACACTTAACACATAGGAATCATGCATGGGGCTAGATGTTTAAATAATATAATAGATACCCAGTAAAAAATATACTCATGGTGGTTATATCCCACTTGGATGCTAATAAAGACTAACCATGGCCTTGAAATCCATTCTTGGTGTGGGCCCAAGACACATCTATATTTAGGGCTTGTTTTGTGGTTTTACGATGGCACTCATTTAATATGTTGGAGATACCATACAAGGGTCATATTTGGGGGTTTAAGGTTATGTTTATGGAATTAGATAGCCTAAAGCTTCATGGGTTGTATATGTTCTTCATAGTGCACAAGCTTAAGAGGTTTCATTTAGGGCACAAGATTCTTATTGTCCTCCCTTGACCTTGGTTAGATATTGAGACCTATACTTGGTTTGTGACTAACCTAGTCATGGTAATGATATCCAACTTGGAGGTGAATGACCCCATATGAAGGTCATATTTGTTGGTTTAGACTCATACATTGTGGTTGAACCTAAGAATCAACTCTTAGCTATAAATACTCTCCTTTTCCTCCCTCAACTATGGTTAAACAACTAAGGCTCACCCATGATTCTCGAGACTTAATAAGGTTTCCCATATTCAACTTATATGCTAAATAATCCATGGGGAGGGATCATGTCATGGATTTTAGGTTTTGTTGCATTGTGATTGAACTCAGGAAAGATCAAATAGGGCTTTAGGTTTTTTATTTCCCCTTTGACTATGTTTATGCCTCAACACACTTTTTTAGTGCAAAAAATCTAGTCATGGTTATCATATCCCATTCGGAGGCTTCCAAATAACCCCTATGTAGGACTCATGATATTCCTCAAGGACGCATTCAATGTTTTTAAGCCTAATAAGATTCAAAAACATGTAATTGTACTTTTTTTCCTCTTGAGTTCATTGTTAAGTCTTTATGACCCATCCTTTGTGGCCCAAAACATTATAATGGCATAGATATACAACTTTGATACCAAAAATGCCTTAGAGAGGGGATGTGTTGTTGTTCAAAGGTGTTTTTCATGGTGACCGAGCCCAAGAATCTATGTTTAGGGCCTAAGGTCCAAGTGTTTTCCTTTTGTAACCATGGAACTTGAGTTTAATAAGGTTCATTTATGGCTTAAGCCCCTTTCTTCCCCCCAACCTCATTTTGGCCTCAGGCCCATTTTATTTTACATAAAGGATCACATTCACATAAAGGATACAACAATTAAAATTGGAAGACATGTGCATTCCTAAAAATTTTAATGAGCATATGCTCTCATTGCAATGATTTTATGAAGTAAATTCTTGCAATTAACATAATGCATTCAGAAAAAGGAAAACATTATTGGTTGTTATGAAAATGTAAATGAAAGGGATTGAAGAAATGAATAAATTTTATGAAATTGGTGTATATTTTTCTGAAGGTCGAAAGGCTAGAAAAGAACTATGGAGAGGTGACAAAAATTCTTCAACTACTTTATCCAAGAGGGAATCTTTTTTAGAAATCAACAAGTGTGTATTCCAAAAGGATAAGGTAGAAAAAATGTCATCCAAGTGTTACACAATAGTGGCATGAGTGGGAAATTCGGCAATGCTAAGATCCATGCATTGGTTGAAGAGCACAATTATTAGCTTGGGATTACAAAGAATGTGAAGAAGTGGGTTGAGAGATACCAAATTTGTCAACATACCATGTAAAGAAGTCAAATTATTGGATTGTACAACCATTATTAATACCAAAAGCAGTATGGAAAGATATCAACATGGACGTTGTGATAATGGGTTTGTCAAAAACCCAATGATGTAATTATTTTATCTTCATAGTCGTTGCCAGATATTTGAAAAGAACCTAATTCATTGTGCATAAAAAAACTAGTGATGCAATGAACATAGTTATTTCATTGTGAGAGAAAATTTTCATTTACATGGTTTTCCGAGAATATAACCTTATGTAGGAAAAACAAATTTATTTTTCATTTTTGGAGGATGTTGTGGAAGAAACTTGACATGAAAATAGAATTCAATTTTTCATATCATCCATAGATTGTTGGGAGAGAAAAGGTAGTTTATAGAAGCCTTGGAAATATGTTGATATGTTTGATTGGAAAATAACCAAAGTAGTGGGATTCAGTTTTTGTGCAAGCATATTTGAATAGAACAATTTAGTGACCAAGTCCATAGGTAGGAGTTGTTTCCATGTTATTAATGGAAGATCACTAATATGAGCCACTGATTTGGAAAGATTGTGTGAAACAAGCAATAGAAGTATCTATGTAAATTCCCCGATCATATCAAGGAAGTGAACAAATGGGTGTAGTAGTAGCTTAGTGGAGTAGCCAACGTTATAACAATTGTTGGAAAAGGGTGAATAAAGAGGTTTGAGGAAGGATACCTTGTATTAACACATTTAAGGAACAAAAGGATTTTGAAGGGAACCTATAATAAAGGTGAAAATGAAGAGGACGTGGGTATGGAATATCTTTCAAAACATTTTTGATAGTGCTTATGTTCTTGAATTTATTCAAGACTTGGACATTTCACCAAATTTCGATTTAGATGATTTATACAAGTTCCATGAAGGAAAATTGGGTGAGGATGAATATATCACTAACTGGAAATAGAACTGCATGGAGATTTATATGTATAAATCCTCTTACACTTTATCATGATTTCAAAGTATGTAAAATTGTGAAATGCAAACATGGTACGTGTTAAATTATATTATGTGTAGTATGATCTATTGAGAATTCTTAATTCTTATTCTACTTTATCAAAATAAATAAAAAAAATACAAATTCATCACTGAATTATACTTTACAATATCCATGGGTGCTGAAAATAAGGTTATTTTAAGACTTAATATTCAAGATCTAAACCTTCTACAACAATAATCTAACTGATATATTTCATAATATAATTCAATGAATAGATATTAACTATGAAAATTAAATACACCTCGGGTGATCAATCAAACACAAAACTAATAACTCTTATCAATGATAATTTATTTGAACATCAATCATTCTACTAGGACTGTATTGTCACCAAATTATATGTCATATAATTTAGGCACTTCTTCTTTTCATGAATCATTACTTAAAATGAAACTAATCTCAATTGCAAAACATAATGTTTTTTTGTGAAATTGAATTGGATAAAAAGATATATAAATTGAAATAAAAAACCTCCATGATCTATTTGGAGTGAGCTTAATGTCACAAGAACAAGGAAGAAAATTAACTATAAATCACAAGGTAAATCAAAACATATTACATCTAAAACTAGAGAATGGAAATCTACGTGAAAGGAAATATTAATAGATTGTATTCTATTCCATAATAAATTGAATATATGCTCCGAGAGTCCTCCTTTAAAATGAAGAAGCAACTCTTATTTATATATAAATTCTCTTTGAAACTAACACAACCAATAATGAATTATGATACATAGATCTCTCATGTAGTTACAATCATTAATAATTAGCCAACAAATATCTCTAAATTTATCTTCTCATGAATATCTCTAAGCTATTTTATAAAAGCATTATAAAGAGCTCCAAAATTCTTTCCATATCTAAGATATTTGAATGATCACCCCAAATCCTTACAAATTTTCAATGATTGATTAGGAAAATCAAATTTGGAGCTAAATGATAAAAAAATGTATGATTATAAGCTATCAATGTCCTTGAAATCATCAACAAGCTAGCCCAATCGTCAAAGATAAGAAAACGTATGCCGTTTTTGTAATATTTAGTCATAAATTCATCTAACATACTAAAATAAATGCATTTGAAAATATTGCCACATATAAGCATAAAAATGAACTAAAACAAGGTTAAAAAAAAAACAAAAAAGGGTTAAAAATCAAGGGAAAAGATAATATTTTTGTGACTCAATAAGCACATCATTGTGTGTGAAAGGGATGAGATTGCAAAAATTTTAGAAGAGAAGAATTTCAAGGAGATGAGAAGCTAAGGAACAAAAGAATATTTGGTTCTTTGGAAACGTAAAGGCTTGGACTCTCATAGTACTGCTAAAACAAATCACTCAACTTTTTCATGATTGTTTAGTCAACCATGTGGGTGGGACGTAGCTTTTGTTTTTATCTGGAAAGTTTGATGCCAAGGCCTTTTATCATATTGAAAGGAATTATTAAAAACCTTAGATGTATTTTTTATTTCATTTGAGTACTTTGACGTTATCACAGATTAGATGCAAAAAGGTTTGGCTATGAGAATTAATAGGTTTTCCAAGAGGATCAAACCATTTTTGGGGTTTCCATCGAACAAACATAAAGTCTTCAAGACGTCAAAGTTTTGTTGGGTGAAAAGAAGGGGGAAACAACCCACATTTTCTAAATTATCTAATCACTTCAACCTGACAATGCTTTTCTTTTGGGCTAACAATATCCACCCTACTATGTATCATTAAACATTGCGCGGGCGGTGTACAGGCATTTCCAAATGCCTATACACCACCTCCCACAATCTTTAGTGTCACATAGAAGGATGGATAATGGTTGTTTATCCTTTGCAATATTTTATTTTGGATTACCATTGAAAGTAGGTCATGCTACAATATATCCTCCACTATTTGAAGCTTTTCATCCTATAGTCCATGTTTCCATGGATTTTTGTTCTCTGATAAAATTGTTCATGGGACTTGAGGTATATATCCCATGTGATTTTATTGACAATTTAAATTAGTGGTCATATTTTCCCATGGTATAGTTTAAATGTTCAA